>OMNN01006682.1:9035-24613 GCA_900302755.1 Chromis chromis
GGGGCTGTATTTTTTAGTATAGTAAATCTGAACTCTTTTTTTTAAAAAATTTTACATAAGAGCAAATACTCTGTTAAATTTAGAAGTAATACAATTGAGGTCATACAGTTTTGAAGTATATTGATACTGTATATGTAGAGAAAACAAAGTTTTAAAAAATGGTGTACTTTTGTTGTTTAGATATGTTTTTGGTTTTTTTTAGCATTTTCTGCTGAGAAATCTCTTTGTTTTTCTATTGATATTTTTTAAACATGACTTTCATATTGATAAATACTTGCATAAATCTACTCTTGTTGTTAATTAAAATAGTCATAATTTGTTTCTTGTGGTTGGTTTTGTGGTTGAAACATTTGCCAGCAGGGGACAGGTTTTGTGAGTGTTGCTGCCTTCCGTGTAATGAAAATTACCTGATAGTGCTTTGTGTGTATTGTTTACTTATCTATCCATGTGCAGTATGTGCCTACATGATTGACACTTGTGAAGAGAAACCTGCGTCTGGTGTCATGAACAGATGACCTACAATGTACATTTCATATAGTTCAGTTGGGAAGACTTGTAGAAGGAGTGATGGATGGTTGGACTGCTGACAGACACATGAAAAGAGGAGGAGGAATGATTTTATATTGGCTCAAAGATTAGTCAATCTGGAGAAGCAGAACTGGTTCACAGTAACCGTTTCAGCAGCTTGGTCAGCACAAACACACGCACACACTGTCAAAAAAAAAAAAAACATACAAGGTTTCTCTCTCCCTGTCCAGTCCATCTATCTTCATCTGTCTCACCCTCAAACTCTCTCACAGACAATCACGCACACAGCCAACCTTTCAGTCCTCTCATCTGGCCTTGCCGTTAGCAATTTCAGCTGGTATGGGCTCTGACATTTTAGGACAGGGGTTAATCTTTTAATTCACCTGTGTTCTGTGGTCTTCTGCCCTGTTTTTCCCGGCACTGACTTGACCTCCTGTCAGTTGGGCCACTGAGCTAATGCTGGGTATTTCTGAGTTGCAGTAGTCAAGGTAAAGAAATACATAAGAGCCAGTGAAAGGCCTATTATCTAAGTATGATTGTCTGTTCTGGCTTATATTCAGCTTTTATATTTAGATTATATGAGTAATCAGTGGAATTATAAGTCTGTGCTTGGAATTTATAAGTATGCATCAAATATATGAAAGACTCTCATTCAGCATTTTACCAGTGTAATCACAGCATTTTTTGTGAACTATAGGAGAGTTTTTTATCTAATAGTCTTCAAAGTGAAGAGTTGCATATTGTTTGTAACACAGTACATAAATATGTAGTACCTAAAATCATCCCATGTGATCCCAAGGTTAAGTATTTTCAAACTGGAGGCATTCCAACCAGCAGTCTGTTGTTCAAATGTATTCAAGAATGGACTGAATGGGGCACTTTCAAGTAATAATGTTAGATGAATTTATAATTACACAATTGACCATTAAAATGCACTTTGTCTTGGAAATGTAGCATACCTTTATTTAATACACAGCTAAATCCCATAATTGCAAATAATTTTAAGCAGATTTACATATAAATTATAGGAAACATGCAGAAAGAAAGTTTGTTAACTGAATCTACAGTGTTATATTAGCTAGTTTCCTGCTGGAACTTGATAGATAGATGTTTTGTTTTTTTAAATTTGGGTTATGTACATGCATACTAATGTGTGAATGAAAACAATCCCTCTAGTCCCCTTTACTTCTGGAAAAAGCGGCTCATAAATCAATAAAAAAAAAAAAAACGTACCAGCATAAAGAACACACACACACACTAGGTCACACAAATACACAAGTGCAAACACAGCTGTGTACGTTGGACCTATCAAGACAGCTTATTCTATTTGTTCCAGCCATTGATCCGTTCATATCTAAATGTCAGGTTGCATATCGTCACATTCGATGTAAGTGGTTGTGGTCTATGTATGCAATTGTGCGTACATGCTTGTGTTGTGCGCGTGTTATACATTCCCTCTGTGGATTTGGCAGTGCTCGGATCTGTGGTCTGATCGATAAACTGAAAAGGCCGACATGCACACAAGTACCCGCAGACCATGGTGTGCTTCTGCTTACGCGCAAAGACACACACAAACACATACACAGTTTGAGGATGATAGATGTCTTGCATGTTGGCCCTGTTACCCTTTGCCATTGCAACACATACTATCGTAGACCTTTGCTGTCCGAGCTTTATATTATATGTCAGACAGAAAGAGAAAGGAGGAGACAGGGAGCGCAATAGATGGAGAGGGAGAATTTGCTGCCGAGAAATGTCTGCTGAAAGGACAGAAAAAGTGAATGACTCTGCTGCTCCTTTTTTTCTCCTTGTTTTCATCAGAAAGTAAGTGATTGATCAATAATGCCAATGGTTTGTATGGTGGGTTGGTGCGAAGGGCAAGACCTTGTCAAGATGAGGTTTTGGTGGCTTATGTTGAGTGTGACAGCTCGCTGTTGGTGTTGGTGTTGGTGTGCACATGAGAGAAATGGGAGTAAAAGATCTCATCAAATGGGATTTGCAAATAGATTTTCATGTGCAATTGCTGAAAAAGTCACACACTTGACTTGACACACACATATGCATGTACACAATCTGTATTCTTCAACATCTGTGTTTCACCTTCCTCCCTCTGTGTCGAGCAAAACAAGCATAACTTTTATAGACTGTGTAGATCAGCGGTGTGTGACCACAGCTGAATCGAACTAATTAAACAGACAGTAATGGTAGTGATTTAAAGTCATTAGTTGTTGGGAAGAACTATGCAGACCTTTTATACCCATGTGACTCATGTCATGGTATGGTCCAGTGCGTCCAAGACCAAGACTTGATTACAAAAATGTCCAATTGCATACTGTGCTACCACAGTATACATATAGTCACTGTTTGTTGTAAGCTCTCGGCATACCTGTAAACATTTAATATTCCTCTAAAAAATCAGGATGCATATTCAAATATGTGGTTGTGGCTACTTGCATTACAAGTATTTTTTTCACAAGTTCACTAACCCTGGTGGACAATATAACAATCTTGCCAAAATGATCAGTATTTTGTTTATTGTAGTGTGACAGTCTGAGATTTTCATTTTATATCCATGAAATGCTGCAAAACACGTTTATGGAACCTTCTTGAAGAAGTTTTGCTGCTCTTTTAATGGATTTATTAATCATTTGCAATTTGTCCCAACTTGATTGTTAAGCACCTTCGTCAAAATGTGTGCCATTACTCTACATCACCATAAGTGCATAAGTTTTATGGCCCCACTATTTTATATTAGATTTACCATGTACTGAAGTTTTTCCTAGAGTTTTAATACTTTTAAGACAAGAGTCCCACCTTCACTTTCAAAAGTGCTGGTATTCTGATGAAAAATGCACATAGCCGGTGGACAAGACACACAGATGTCTTGAAAATGAAACAGTATTTACTGTTTATTCTTGGCTGTGTGTATTTGCTGTGTGTTAGCCAACAGTCTATGGACAGAGTTCACTCCATGGCTTGTGGAAATGTTACTGTTGTGCCTCGTGTGTCTGTACTTCATGCACACAAACCACATGAATTCTGCTACACATTTTTCCCCAAAAACACTGTCGAAGATGCTTTAGACATACATGCTACATCCCACGTATGGAGGTGCATGCATGTTGGATATAGTCTGATCTATTGTCATGGTGATGAATGTTAGTGCATGTGGTGCAGGACACACATTTATATTTGTTTATTCATACAACTTTGTACTGGAAGGGAAAACAAAAGGCTAAAGATTAGCAGTCTTAGCAGCTTTGGCCCTAACAGAACGCATGGCAGTGGAGTGTCTATTTATGTGTGTCTGTGCCTGTTTGCATGTCTTTAGTCTGAGCTCAGCGCTCCTCTACCGAGTGTGTAAATCCATAGAGCAAAGCAGTGTCATAATGCACCACCCTCTGCTTGCGATCATCTCTTTTGAACACACAAGTATGCACACACATACTTGACATCCAGAAACACAATCAAACATGCATGAGCCACACTGTGGGAGTAGCGCGAGTGTGGCAATGACATGCAGCAGTTATGATGCATCCAAAAGAAAATGCTTCAGTTAGTGTTCACTAAATGCTCAATTCATGAACAGAGAGGGTGAGAGAGGGAAAGAATGGAAGGGAGAGTCAGGCTGAATAAAAATGAAGTGAAAGGACGAGAGGCTATACTCCTTTTTTTCATATTTTCTATTGAAGTGGTTTTGATATGTTTTGCAACTGAGACGTGCAACATTGGACATGGGGGTGGGGTGGGGGATTAGTCTCTAATTAGCTAAGCAAATGAAAGAAGAAGGTGCAGAAGAGGTTAAATAGCTCACAGACTGACAATTGGGAGCGGGGACATGTAAAGCCTAGATGCATGAAACTATTAAGTGCCTATAAAGAGGCAAAGAAGGACTGACAGTAGCATAACCATGCCAGAGGGCAGAAAGGGAAAGTGGGGACTGGGTTTATAGAGTACCATCTCTGCTAATAAATTGGTCAGAAAAGCTTTCATGTGGATGCAACACAGTGTGAATATTATGTTGTGTATAGTTTAATAATTATGGGATTTGGCTTTAACAAGTTCCAATTTTTATTCTGCTTTTTGAATCCTTGCTCTTATTTTCATCATAATATTTCGGTAGTGAGAAAAAAGAACCTGTTAACAAATGTTATTTTATTCGATTAAATGAGCCTCTGCAGCAAAATGGCAGATAATAAGTAAATCTGGAAACATCATCATTTGGAAAGCCAATAAAGAAAAGCATCATAACATTAGTTACAGTTACAGTTGTGTAGCACACAAAACACAACTTAGCATTTCTTTCTTTTTTATCAGCCAGTCCTCTCCATCTGCTTCTCCTTTTCTCTCTCATCCGTGCCCACTTTCTTCCCATTTCTCAGATGTTCTAATTTGTCTCTGTGTATTTGTCTTCCCTCTTACAGTATGCAGGTGGAGTGATGGTTTTGAGATGATAACCGTAATCATACACCCACAACTCAAGACCCAGATGCAGACACTTTATCCCTGCACACACATATGCAGACACAGAAACACAAATTAATTATAGTGATCAAAAAGCAGACTTGGATGGAGCAGCCTGATAGCATGGTACTTCTAGTGAGTGCATCAATAAATGCATGGCCATAAAGCACAGCAAGGGAAAGTAGTGTTCTGTGGACAAATAATGCAACATTGATTGGACTCTGGGAGAGAATGCAGTGGTGTGGATCTGTGCATGTGTTTGTGTCTTAAGATGTTTTTTTGTTTTTTTTCTTCTTTGTCTAACTTTGTGTGTGTACGTATTTTCACAGCTTGTTCTTGCATGTTTAAATATGAAGCTTGGATATATCTAGTTAGGAGGGTGGCCCGTAGGCTGTTTGCTTGATTTGATCACAAATAGTCCATGAAATTAAATGACACAACTAATTTTTAATTTAGAGCACTTTATTCAATAGCGACGCCCACTCTGCCTCTTCAGGCTTCCCCCACAATGTACTCAGGCAGTATCTGCTTTTACATTAATGTTTCTTAACCTCTCACACACAGGAACACAACCTTATGCACAGATTTACCATATATAGATTTTTATAGTGTTTATGAGTCAAAAGAGAAAAAATCATAGTTGTGTCCTTGTGTTTGAACAATTCTGTAAAGAGTGATGAGCATGCTTACATTTATTTATGTATGTGTGTGAGTAAGCAATGTGTGAGAAAAATATTGCAAAATCTAGCCTTCTTTTGCCAAGTCTGGACTTGGTGAGAGCAGCATGTCAGGCTAACAGCAGCCTTTTACCAGAATTAACCATTTACTGGACTCCTTCAGGAGTGACAGGTGGACGGAGGTGATTGTAGGATCCAAATAACGTGTGGTTGTCTCGTGACCTCTCATTAAAACACACATAAGACTGATGCACTGTGGCAGGATGTTGCTGATCAGTCTTACTTCTCTCTGTTCAGGCTTGGACAAAAGGCTTACTTATATTGCACTAGGCGATTGGATTCGTCCCAGACGACAGAGCTGTTTTTTTGTGTGATCTTTCGACTTCAGAGCCAAAGAACTGAGCAGAAATGAAGCCTTTGTGGAGCTGGTCAGAGAGGTCAGAAGGATCACTCTGGTAGCATTATGGGAATGATGCCCAGGTGACTCCTACGTACATTATGTAATGGCACAGAGTTGTTAACAAGTCTGTGGTAGTTGGTCAGTTTGTGCATGTGGACAAATGCAGGCACACACACGCTCAGACAAGGCAGCTTTGCATTTAAGCAAAGGCAATTTTTGTAGCTGTGCATGTTTTGTGCTGGTGTTTGTGTCTGTGTGTATCAGAGAGAAAGAGTGTGTGTGTATTGAACAGGTCCAACCCCTGAGGAGTCATGCCTACTGCTACAAATCTGCCCTTTCGCTAATTAGCTTAAAACATCTGTCCAGACCAATGCCAGAGGGAGGTCATAATAGGAGAAGTGTAACCACTCACCAGTGCTCGCATCCAAACAAACAACATCAGCACATACATATTTACATTATTTTACACACCAGCTTGCATCCACAAATACAGGGGCACTTGCACATTTTTGTGTTTTCATGTATAAAAAGTCTGTTTTTCAAGTTTGAAAAGTCAGAATTTTACCCTTAATCCCTTGTGAATGGTCTAAAATCTTAATGAGCACCGAGGGAAAGGAGCATGTAAAAGGACAGTCAGACAGCAAGACAAACAGGCAGAGAAACTGAGAACATAAGAAGAGTTCGCTAAACCTCGGTCTTCTCTCTCTCCTTTCTCTTTCCTTCACTGCTCGCTGTTTCTGTTTTTGCAATGCTCCAATAGATGGAAACAAAAAACAGCATGAGAGGATAAAAAAGATGAGTAACCCCCCGTTTTCTGGTGATTCACATTATTTATTTTTCAGCTCCCATACTAGGATGGAGTAAGTAGAAGTAAAAGGAAACAGAGAAAAATTTGGGAAAAGATTGTACCTCGCATCTCCATCATTCTCCGTCCTGCCTTACTGGTCGCCTGTGTTGCAACCATGTTTTCCGCAGACAGAGTGTTTTACGGCAGCTGTCTGTGTTATAATGATGAAGTTTTATGGAGACTCTGTGGGAGATTAAACCACTATTAGCTACGCTCTGTCACCCTCTCCAGCTGTTGCCTTTTGTTTACGGCTAAAAAGTGTTTTATGACACACTGCGCTATAGTCACCTAGGCAATTATAGCTAATAATATACGAGTTACGCTGTATTTTTTCACCGGTATTGAAGGGGGAGGGGGCCAGAGAACGAGCGAAGAAAAAGGAACAAGTGCAGTCGCAGAGTGAGAAGTGAGCAAATAAGACCGAGATGATGGGATGAGAGATGAGGCAGGAGCGACGCTAAGAGAACAAAAAATTAGAGGGTGGGATTGGAAGGGAGAAAATGAAAGACGAAAGAGCTGAGAGGCAGAGGCAAGTGTTTTATGACAGAAGAAAGTCAGAAGCAAGGTAACAAGACTGAACCCTCATCCGCGTTTAAAAGTACATGATACAGATTGAGTGATGTTCCTTGAAAAGAAACAGACGAGATATAGATGATAGACGGTAACAGAGAGTGGATAATAAGTGAACACTGTTTGGTTTGAGGGAAGAAAAACAGTCTGAGAACTACCTTAAAACACCTATTTACTCCTTCTATTTTCGTTGGTAATGGCACTCTGCCATTCATTCTTTAGAAATGTATTCTTAACCAACCCTTAAGTGATGTTTATTTACAATATAAAATGTTTAAAAAGCTTCTGTCCGGTTTTACTCTCAAATGGCTAAAGCAAGCAAAACTAAAGCAATCGCACTGATACGCAAAACTCTATCACTTACACTTATTGTGTGAAATAGTGGTGTTCCAGAGTAGAGAAGGAGCTGTTCTCATACTGTGTGCATCACTTGTGTATTTGTGTTGGGTAAAGGAAGTAGGAGACTTAAGGAGAAGGGCGAGGTGAAGAGCAGACGAGAGTAAGTAGCAATGTAGAGAGATGTCACCGTCTTGCTTGTCAGACAAAATGATTGAGACGGTGTTTGACACCGTCAGAGTTCACATATAACAGGGGAAATGAGCCACTCGAACCAAAGAATGATAATTTAAAAGAAAGCTGCAACTGCTGTGTGAAGGAAAATGGATGGCATGACAACAGAGATGCATGTGCAAATGTACCGTAGGCATGTGTGGAGTTCCAAATGTTTCACTCTTGTGTGCCGTTGCACTCCCTCTCTGTTATCTAGACAGTGGCATTTCAAAGTGTCCTCACTGCAGTGTTTAACAATTGTGTAGTTACTGGTTAAGAGATGACACATATAAATATTTAAGTTGCACCATTAACAATTCATGGGAACAGTTTTCTTTTTTCCCTGTGCTCAAAAACATACAATTTTGAGGCAGTGTATTTGTGGCTGTGTGTGTTTGTGATTCAGAGGCGGCAGCAGCAGCAGAGACCGAGAGGAAGAAAGTCAAGTCCACTTAGAAGTTTAATCTGTGTAAATTGAGAGAATCTTAAATATTGTGATGTATGAGACTGTGTGTTTGTGTGAATGTTTGTGAGGATACTGTCACACGCGAGCAAGCTTTGCCGTATTTGCATGCGTTTGAAAAGATTTTTGACTGATAACTTGAGCACCTTTGATACAAGTTTTCTCCACCTCCAGTGTGCCAAGCTTCACACTGTGTTTCAGCCTTGTACATTTCCATAATGTTCTTTTCCTTCTAACTCACACTTAAGATGCCATGAATCACATTATCCAAGCCAAAAAATATATGTAAAAGTGGCAATTTATGTTCCTATAAAACCTAAAAAAAAAAAACAGGCTCCTCGTGTCTTAATTTCTTTTCCGTTCATTTGACCAGTCATCCATCCGAAGCATAAATATTTCTGCCGACGCCTTTTTTATTTGTCTTGTCGGTAATTGTGACGGTGTGTTTTGTTATTTTGCAGGTGGTGGAGACCAACCTGGTGGCCTTCGATTGTCACTGGATCCTGATTAATGAGGTGAGTGTCATGGAAATGATTTATGGATCCTGTACTTGGTGTGCCTTCTGTTCACCTTATTGTTTCAATTATCCTGGGAATATTTATGACTTTAGAGCCAGAACCCCCTCTAACCTTTTCAGTGTCTTGAAAGTTTGCAGGTGAGAGGAGAAGCTTAAAAAGTTGTTGACTCCTTTTGTGTCACAAGTTCATCCAAAATCGCAGTGAACATGAACCAAGGACAATGTCATTACTTTAATGAGCACAGGCTGCAGTGCACCGCAGACAAAAAGTATGCAGTAAAGGTTATATTTTCTTCATGCTCACCACTTATTTAAGACAGAGCCATTGTATATAAACAATACTTTTATACAGAGATGACAACAGTGGCCTTGGAAGCATTCGTTTATGTGAGCATATTGCCCCCAGTTCAAAATCAGCGTTACTGTGCACTTTAATATTCAGGGCTTTTTTTGGATTAACAAATGCACATAAGCTCTGACAGTCCACAGAGCCACACCCCTCCTCCTCAGAGTCTACAGCCTTCCTCCTGCGAATTTATCTCAACCATATTCACAATCACTGATCAGAGTGACTACTGGTCAAACATGATTAAACTTTAATGTTGGCTGTAATTTCATATTAATCTTGAATAGGAACCATTCTTTGATCTCGCTTTATGAGAAGTGCCTTTTTACAAAACCAGCAGGATCAGCTACATTTGTGAGTTCGACTGTGTGCATGTGTGTGTGTGTGAGCGTGCGTGTTCGAATGTTGGATGTACACTGCTCTCTAACGCAGTGTGTCTTGGTAGCCTTGGGTATTACAGTGAACCGGCAGGGCACAACAGGGGGTCTGTGCTGCCACACAAACACACACACACACACACACACACCAACACATAACCATATACACAAGCGGATATATTTGGCAAAGAGCAAAAAACAGCTTTTACTGTCGGAACAATGGAAAGCCTAATTTGGTACAAAACAAGAAAAGATACTCAGATGCTTCAGTGTACTGTACTTTCTCTCTATTTTCAAGTCATAGCCTCTAATTATGATAATGCTGCTAAATGCTACAGCAGTCTTAGTACTTGCTCAGTTATGCAAAGACAGTATTTCTGTTTGAAACAACAGTTAGTATGCATGACATCCATTGAGGCTGCAGAGATAGACAACCATTTTTTCTCTGATTTTCACTGTTACCTGAAGGTTTAGATTTTTCATATTTGAGATGGATGAGAGGCTGCAGCAACAGTGTCACAGTCCCCCCCCCCGCTTAGTACCCCAGATAACCACTCAGTATTGTTTCTGCATTTTCTCAAATGCTAATACTTCTAGGGAGTGAGGGAAATGAATGAGACTCGCTTGTGCACTTTAATGAAGACGGTAGACTTATCAGAGGTAAAAATGTGGTTAAATCTGTTGAAAACATGCACTCTGTATTAGCTATTTACGTCACACAGGGAGTTTTGTGCCACTTAACTGTCTCTCTTCTGCTAATTGAAACAGACAGCATAGTATAATGTGTATTTCATATGTAACACTGGAGACTTTACCACTCACTTAATACAGAAAGTGTACTTTCCGTACAGAATGTCTTTGTACACTCTGTTTTCAGACAGCAATGTCAAGCAACCCATGAAGTAGTCTATCATTATTTGACTGCTAGGCTAAATTTAAGTCCAGCTCTCTAATAAACTGTACTTTGCATCCCGTCAGGCGTTTTCAGGCTTCCTGGTAGTGACCTTCTCTTTGCTTAGCTTCCTGCAAGGCGTAACATGTCATTGTACAACCTGTGTGTCTGTCTAGCAGCATGTAGCCTGTAACACTTTGTACCTGCTGCCTTTGAGGAATCAGTGGTGAAATCTAGACTGGATGTCCGATGCTCTCTCCATTGTTAATGTTTTAACAATAGAAGTATATCACGGAAATAGCAGACCCTGAAATATGTATATAAAGCCACTTTATGTATAATCTGTGCAAAAAGTGTAGATTAATTTGTTTCTCTGTTGGCATGGGACTTTCTGCCATCACTAGCAGTACATGCATGATAAAAAGGGCTCTTTTGCAGCCACTTGACTAACTACTGTTATTCAGAGAACAAGAGTTCCTCAGGTAATAAAGTAACAGAAGCTTATAGGGATATTGTTAGGTGTCTTTGTAGTGACTATCCATACATCTATTAGCTATACCTGACTTCATCTCATAGAGGGCTGGAGCCTATCCCAGATGACATTGAGGGAGAGGCCAGCACGGTGCATCAGTCCATCACAGGGCTAACACAAAGAGACAGACAGCCATGCATGTTCAGACCCACACCTTTGGTCAATTTACAATCACCAATTAACCTACCATGTATGTCTTGGGAAATGTGGGAAAACTATGTGAACATGAAAAAAGGCTCCATCCAATGTTCAAACCCCGAAACTTGCAACAGTCCTAAACATTTCACAACTGCACCATCCAGCGTTTGTAAAGTTAATAAGTCAAATTAACTAGTATAGCTCTTGCCCCACCTTTCTGCAAGACTGACGCTCTCTTTTTTTTTTTTTGCCATGATGCTGCCAGGCTCTGCATCACTTTCTCTTGCTTCTCAAAGAAATCTCGTCCTACAGTTTAAGCTGTCATTCAAAAAAAGAAAATAGAACAAAATAAGTCAAACACAGTGAGCATGATGCAAAGACAACAGATTGGGTTATAGGCAGAACAGAAAAGCTAAAATCATGTATCTCTCTCTTCTTGTGCTGTCTGTACACATGACACTTTCCGAAAGTTTACACGTTCCAGTTGGTGTTCAGACACAATCAGAAATCACCTGACAATCAGTTGTTAATGAGTTGTTTCTGAATGACTCAGAATCCAGAACTATATAGTAGACAATGATGATTTAAGAGAACAGACTTGGAGATACTGTGTCAGTTGATCTAATTACTTAATCATTAATTACACTTTTAGTATTGTTGTTTGTTGTTAAGGAACAAATTGTAAGTTTCTAATCAAAAGCTCAAGTTGTAAGTTTTTTTTAAGATGATGCTTCACAGGGAGGACAGAAAAGTGTAAGTAATAGTCAGGTAATCATGAAGTATTGAGGAACTAGTTGGGCCACTCTACTCGGGGGATAGTTTTTAATAGAGAAACAAGTGCAGGAATGAAGTTAGATTACAGATTTATGGCTATACTAAGTCAGTTAGAGCATGCATGAAGAAGCTTGATGGGCCTCCTTTTATTCCTCTCCATGTCTCTGTAGCGTGCTTTCAACTGTCCTAAAAATCATAAATGCCTTGAAATAATTTAAACCAAAATCTTCATGAATAACTTTTAAAGATCAAGACTGAACTTTAGTCACAGATTATTCTGATGTAGACACAGTATTCCTCGGGCTATGTGAAGTCCTCTAGCCGAGTGTTTAAAATAGATGAGTGGCGACAATATTTGTCATATGTAATGTCCTCTAGTACTAGTTCTTTGGAGAATGAATATTCCTATGTGTGAAAGTGCTCTCCCTCCCTGTGGATTATTATGGATGAGGGGGTACTGTATGGTTGTCATAACTCTGCTTTATCTACAGCCAACAGTCAGACAGCCCCACTGAGGGGGAGTTCACAGTTCATAATTGATCATCCTTCCTTTACCCATCTCCTTTGCTCCTCTCAGCATGAGAGGATGAGGAGTATGAGGACAAGAAATGATAAGGGACGCTCATGCCTTCTCTTCCTCGCTCTCTTTCTCAAGTTTGGAGGATAACTCCGCTATTAACCTTACTCATTCGAAATCTCTTCATGGGCTTTCAGTTTCTGTCATGCTATCATTCTTGATCTTCCCTGTTGTTCACACTCCTTTTTTTCTTTTTTTTCTCTTTCTCTCCATTTACTTTTTTTGTCCCTGCCGTTTTGCCTCTCAAAGGAACAAATGCGTCATAATGAGATGAGATGAGATTAGACTTTTCTGTCATTTTGGATGTTAACATATAATATACTATGAAATCATTGTAACCGAAATTATGGGTATTTTAACGCTTTGAACATAATTGGTGGATTATACAGTCTTACATTTTAAGGACATTCTACAGACCTTTGGTAATGAAACCCAATTACAAAGCAACGTACAAAAATGTATGTTGGGTAATGCCATTCATTGTTCTTGGGAATAAAATGAAGATACAAAGTGGCTGTAACTATAGGCAGCAATCTTCGCTAGATTATAGAACATTCTTACTTACAGTTACAGAAGTACTTGCAGAGAGAGAATGAGTCAGACAGTTGCCAGTATATCATCACTGACTGCTTTTGTTGTTTCTAAATAAAAGAGACCCTGAATCTATATCGTGTCTTATCCACATCTCCCTGCATAGTTTGGGGTTTGAATCAGAATGTTTTTGATAACAGTTTTGTTTTACTGTCTCATTTCATGCACTTGTGTTAATTTGTTTTAAACATTTCACACCTTCTCTATCACCTTGCTATATGTTGCTTGTTTGTTCCTCCAAAATTCTTTACTCGAGACAAAAAACAGACAAAGGGTCACTACTGGAAGTGAGTTACATTGAGCCACATTTACAACTCACACCGTCACCTGGTACTTTCCCTTTGTTCTTCAGATACTGTCCTTCTCAATAATCTCACTCAATGTATTGGCAAGTAGTCAAGTGGCTCCTAGCGTGACTTATATCCACTGACTGCCAACATAATGCACCATATTTCTTAAAATCTCCAGTAATTGTCAATATTTATTTTGACAGTATCCAATTTGGGATTTTAGTCTCATCAGTCTAGTGAAGAAGAACAGATTTTTTACATAAACCATCTGTCTAGTATTTGGCATGAATAATAGGCCTCATATTCACTCTAAATCCAACATCTCATCTGCTTCAACTTCTTCATGCCCGTTGATTGATTTTGTCCTAGTGCCAGCCTGTAGGTTCATGATTCCCAACAGCTGCTGTGGTGCAGTAGAACATGGAGACTTGTGTGATACACTCAGCCCTAAGTACCTTTTGGAACCGATATTAGGAAAAGAGCACCTCAAGTTAAGTGCAGTGTATGTTGGCATTTTTCTGTTGCCTACTAGTGTGCATATTGTTCCACTCACTTCCATTATTCCAGTTTCTCTCTTCTTTATGCCCTTTTATAGTTTGTTCTGAAAAGAGAGGGTGACAAAATAGAGACAAAGCCAGAGGAGAAATTTAGCGGCTGTTGTGGGAATTTGCTGAAGGTGGTTGAGGGCAAGTGAAATGAGATAAGCTTTTGTTTGGATTTGTTTTGTTTTTCGAAATTATGAACTTTTAAACAAGAGCAAAGGCAGGCAGATTTGTAGTTCTCACAGAGAAGGGGTGAACAGAGGGGAGCCGAGTGGTTTAAAAGGAGGAGTAGTAGGAGCAGAAATAGTCAAAGAGTAAATGAAAGCAGTTTCCCCCCCTCATCTCCAGATGAGAAGAGAAAAGAAAGGATCCAGGTCTCCAGGGGAGGAGGAGGGAGAAGGGAAGGGTTGAAGGGAGAAAGAGCAGGGGACAAAGTATAGGGATCAGGGAGAAAGTGCCAAGAAGAATTGAGGATGAGGGATGTGTTTTTTCTTTTGAATCTAGTCTTCAAATAAAACACTAAACAGGAGGATTTGGTGCTCTCTGGGAATGGAGAGAAGGAGATAGAGGGGATGGGTTGATGTTGATGGGAATGCCTGCAGACCAAAACTTTAAGTTTAGAGAGTAAACAACTCATGATTCACTCCAGATGAGAGCTGCAGGGCGTTCTGGGGGTTACACCTTATCCAAAATTACAGGTAGTTGGACTTGGAATTGGGACCCACTCAACCATCCTAAGGACTGAATGATTTTGCAATTGGATGTTCAGCTTTGAGAGGAATTTGCATTGATAAGAATGAATGAACAATGATGCTACTTCTGTTTAAATGTTGATTAGGACTAAATGACTGAATTTGAAACCAGGCAACTTTGAAACTTTGGAGTGTGAATAAGATTTTCTTAAACTGGTAATAAGGCCGTTGTTATATGGCTGTTTTGAGGGTGAAATTAAGAATTAAATTATCATTAATTATACAAAACCAAACTTTTATATAAACAAAACGGTCAGAATGTATTTAGTTCAGTCTGATTATGATTTGAAGAAGCCCATGAAAGGTTGATGGTAACTGGCCTGAGGAAAGGTGTGGGAGAAGTGAAGCTTATCAAAGAGTGATTTAATGCGTGGTTCAGTGTGTTGCTTCATGTCCACGTATGATGTGTCACGTTCATTTCATCTCAGCTGCTAATAGCACTGGAAGTCTTGCTGGGTGATGTTTCCAGGGAAATACAGACAAAGCGGCAAACGGAAAATGACAAAGGAAGATGGACAAATGCCTGCTTAGAGGGCAAACCTCAAAATGATCTTTTCTTGTTAAGTTTCTGTCCGTCTGTGTATGTGTTTTGTATGCCTGTGCACTGGTGCATCTATATTTGTTTGAGTTTGATCCTTTGAGTGGAGCACTCTGGATAATTTTCTTTGCATGCCCTTGACTGCCCGCTGTGAATCTTAATTCTCTTTTGGCCCACAGATCTGCCTTTTTAGCAATTTTCAGCATTTTCGCTC
>OMNN01006693.1:2829-40075 GCA_900302755.1 Chromis chromis
TTTAAAATTAAGTTTTTTTTTTTTTTTTTTTTTTTTTTTTTTTTTTTTTTTTTGCCAAAAAATAAACTGTTTGCACCAGAGTCTGTAAGACATTAAAAAAAAGATCTGCGCCCCTTGCTGCAACCAAGAAGCCATTAGTAACTTAGCTGCAACAAACAGTCACATGACAAAAATTCAGGGACTTTTCAGCTGAACTGCAGGCTGCGTTTATACAGAGCAGGTAGGAGACAAATATGGAAACTAATTGGAAATCTAAGTAGTAAAGTTGTTAGTGCAGCAGATAAATGATTTTTTTCAGGTGAATCGTTCAAAATGTGATACAAGCACCAAACTTGGCACAAATACTCCTTGGGGGTTACCATTTTGAAAAAATACGCTGGCCACCTGAAATTCAAGATGGCTGCCATTTTGAATTTCAGGTGGCCAGCGTATTTTGTTGTGCCAAGTTTGGTGCTTGTATCACAACGACTCGCATAATGAGGGAGGGACAACACTGGAGTTTCAATAGTGTTAATGGCTCCTGAAGAGTATAAAAATCTGGAACTCCCAACCAGTCAGTTTAGAACTGATGAAGCCTCTTGGATGAGAGGTGAAACGTCTTCGAGAAACTCAAACAAGTCCAGATGCTACGATTGAAACTACGAGGACTCCACGTTGCAAGTACACAGGATTGGTTCTTTAAACCGTGGAAATCTGAATCTAAGTTTCTTCTTCTGTGTGGTAAAGTGACGGCATTCTGTCGTTCACAAAGGTCACTTCTGCAAAAATATAATTCAACTTGCACCCAGGGTCGGATATACTGCATAACATAGACGGTATCCTAAATTGCATTGTTTGAAATTGTGATTTCACTTAATCGTTAGGTCCTGATAAATATTACTAGGTCCAGTGTTGTAAGATTGCTGTTGCAACTTCTATGGAGAAATGACCAGTTTGCACATTTAATGAGAAGCCATCACCTTTGGATGCCATCAGATCAATAGAAAGGAGTTCATGTATGAAAGGGCCCAACATGCATTTTAAGAAATTTGTACCCTTGTGATGTTTTTCCTTCTCAAAGTCTCCAGGCTCCCTGCTACTGGTTTGGTATACAAATAAGCTGGAGGAGACAAAGCAGTGAACAGAACACATGCCAGCTCCAACACCAATTTTAAATGTGTTAACATCCAAAGAATTAAGTGACAAAATGACACATTAGGTTTACTTGTATCCCTGGAGGACTTAAAAACTTCACATGGCCCACTTTTAGTTTTATTTTTTACTCATGTTTACTCCCCTGACACACACAATGCCATGTAGTGGAAAATCAAAAGGACATCACCGCCTGAACATTCTACTTTTAACTCATTACATAATGCGTTCTCATTTCTTTTTTGCACTTATGCACGGGTGCTCGCATATTCCGCCGGAGCGCTGCAGGCTGCATGCTGCATGTGTGCGCCACGTGCTGTGTGTGTTGTGGTGACGGAGCATCGTAGAGGTGGATGCGCTCTGCTGTCTGGAATAGCGCTGATCCTCTTAAATGATTACTGGCTGCGACTAGAGAGGCGACCTGCGTGGGTAACATGCGGACAGATGTCTCACCCCCCACCCTCGACAAAACGCATACACACAGACGACATCTATGTTTAGTTCATGCTACAGGGAAGCTCTGGCCAGATCCCTGTCCTTTAAATAGACTCAAAGTCTATTATACTGCTCACTTGTACACCAACAAAAACAGTTGCTTTAATTTATGCAGCACCTCTTTGATGGAAGGAAGTGGCTTGTGTGTTGGACACTATAAGGAGTAAATAGGCCTCTTAGTGGAGAAAGTTGTCTTAATTAGTTCCTTTTTAAAAATCAAATCGGTAAAAAAAATCTGAATATTTCCTATTTTCTGAATTCTGCAAACTACATATACATGAAACCTTTGAATGCGAGATCTGAATGTGGCACATTAGTTTAATGCTTAAAGAGACAGTCCAGTCTGCAAGTAGAAACTTTCCCGAGGAAACTTAAGATTTTATTTCACTCTCAGCAGGATGTACAGGTTAGACAACCCAAACCTGACCAGGGTCTTTTGTGTACCAGGTTGCTGAGCCTCATTCACTCAGTTAATCCTAATGTGGCTTTAGAAATGTGGGAAAGGCTCACATATGCCCCTGAAGCTATGTTTGAGCAATGTTAAGGGAGAATTGAGATTCTTGGAAAGTTGTAAATTCCCAAGAAATTCCAAAAATAACATTCTTCGTATAAAGTACAGCTTTTTCATTATGAGCCCCACAGCTGAAAATGTACATTGATCTACAAAGAGGCTCAACTGCATATTTGACCCTAAAGAAATCTAAGAACACTATCTCAAACTGCTAAGTCCTCTTGTTTACTGACAGACACATTACAGATGGCAGTGGTCCTTATCTAAATGTAAACCAAACCTTATCACTAACCCCAACTAGTCTTCTCAGATTGTTTAACCTGACCCCAACCAGATATCTCTGCTGTGCCTAACCATTACCAAACCTAAGCCTGACGAATTTGACGAGGATGCAGGCTTCAACACAAGACCAGCATTGTCGGATGTTTCCCTCCTAGCGACCGTCAGGGAATGTGCGTGGTGGTGTTTCGTGTCACAGTGTCGAGTCCTGCCCTTTCCACAGCGCCACTCCCAAGTTCACCACCATAATAAAAAGTGTTTTGTCTTCGCCTCCCCCCCTTTTTTGGCTTCGCTTCTCCCGCCTTCCTCTGTGCTTGACATTTGACAGTGTGTGGGTGCCTTTGGTCCCTGCAGGGAGTCACGCTCTCAGGCTCTGCTGTGGCCCCAGATGCACACAACTGGAGTCCAGAGCCAGAGATTTGCCCTTTGTCCCGTGTTGTTGAGTGTGACCCTTCATGCTCGCCTGCATGCTGAAAAGAAGCAGAGCCGCTCTGGAGTGTCTCTCTCTTTAGAAAGCCGAAATGTCGTCGTTCTTTCACTGGTTATTCTGCTTTGGATCCCTTGAGGACATTTCCAAACAATGCTTTGAAAGACTTCCCTTGTCCTGGTGCCACTAATGAAGGTTTTCACTTCCTGTCTGACTGATCAGTCAATTATATTCTCTTCAAATTCATTTTCACTTCATCCTAAAAACTGTCATTGCAATTTCAGCAATACAAGGAGTCACTCGGAGCATGTTGTAATAGCATATGTACAGTAGTAAGATTCCAAATTTGGAGAAGTGCAATGACAGAGGGATGGATTTACATTACTGGAAGTCAACATGAGTGGTCAAACAACACTGGAGTCATTAGAACAACGCACGTTGAAGCAGCTGTGGAAAAACAACATCTGGCCATCTGATACTATCACATGACATCATGTGTTCTGTTCTTTGCTTTCTTGGAGTTTGCTCTCTCTAAGGCAATATCACTGGAACACTTTCCACATGGATGCAAGTGTCCTCTTTCTTGACGCCTACAGCTCCATAGCAAACCATCCAAAAACACCAGAGCGACATCCTCCACACACACACACTCGCTGTGATCCTGCTTCCTCTAACTTTCTGCTGAGCACTGGTCTGGGAGGTTGGGGGGGAGTTCTGTGGTGGGACTAGCCTGGAGGTGGAGGGAATAAAAAGCAATCAGAGGTAACCCCCCCCCTCTACCTCACCTCGGCCATCCCATCTCATTCCATTTCATCGCATACTGGTTGGGGAGTTCCAGGTTTGGCTGCTGGCGTGGAGATGACAAGGAGGAGTGTACTGGTGTGTGTGTGGTGGGGAGGGTGGCAAGCTAACAAAACAATGGGTGCTTTGTGAGAGGGTCCCGCCGTGACAGGATTGTTGGGGGGGAAGCAAGGGGGTGGTCAGAGCTTAGCGAAGCGTAGCCACTTCATTAGTCAGGGCTCTCCTTTTGCACCTCCTCCCATCCATCCTCCCTCCCTCCCTCCCTCCTCGTCTCTCTCTCTCGCGCTGCCTCTCCCTCCCTGCTCACTCGTGCAGCCACAGAGGCAGGAGTCGCTCTGGCCGGACAGCGCTGAGCGTAGCGCCGGGTTTTGGCTCAGTGTGGATGAGGATGTGCTTTCGAGGCTGATCCGAGTTGTACGCTGCAGTGTCTTCCCCTCGGTACCGTAGTGTTTTTGTTCTGAGGTAAGTCGTCTCGTGTTGTCATCCTCTCTGACCCATCCCATCCTGCCCTTGGCCGCTGACTTGCATCTTCTCTCTCCTGGGCTGCAGTTCTGGTGTCAGATGTCTGGGCACTGCACTCTCTGGCAGGCCTTTGAACTACTGATGAATCATTATAATGTGTAGTTGTAGAGGCATTTTTTAGATAAAGCTGCGGGAGTTTTGCTGACTCTCGTGTAAATGTCATCATTCTGTGCATGATGACATCAGTAGAAAACACCAGAACATATACCTACTGCAGTGAAGAAGTTTCACAAACCCATTTTCCTGTATAATTTTAGCTTGATATAAGCTGGTGTGTGTCTGAGGAGAATGTGGGGGTTGGTGCTGGTGGAGGACTATTGCCTCAGCTGTGTTGACCAAATTATCAGTGTTATTAGGATCTACATGCTTGTGATTGCTTTCTCCCCCACCCACTGCCTCTCTTTGTCAAACACACACCCTCGGGGACAGTCGAGGGTCGGGGTAATCCTTCACATCCTGTGTGGGAAAAGGGGGAGAGAGCAGACTAACCCAATCACTTCCTCGTGAGAAAGTTTGATTCTCTAAAACTCACTGTGGGTCCAGTAAAAACAACAAAGTCTTTTCACCCAGACAGCATCCTGTGCGCCTGTTTGCAGCTTGTATCCTGTTAAACTGCCTGCTGTTATGTTCCTCCACTGCTGCTCATTAAATAACCTTCAGCTTCCCCAGCTGATTCATTAATACAGCCTTAAAATGAGAAATAATGTCTTCTAAATTTAATCATGCAGTGAATGAGGACAAAGAATTTCTGTACTAACAGCTGAGGCTTTTTGTGAAGGGAGGATATGAAGATGTATTAGCATAGAAGAGCAACATCCCTGAAATTGGTTTAAGAGACTGAATGGTTTGATGGGATAATCAGGATATGTCCTGAATGGAGCTTTGAAGTCGCTGTGTGGAACCAGTTAAGCTCACAGGTCATTCACAGGCTTTTCTCATGTCTCTCTCATGTCCAAGGAGTCAGAAGGCTCCAGTGTAGGGCTGGGAAATAGAGTTTATCGCTGTACCTTAGTTATGCTCATTATTGACTAATCTGCCAGTTCTTTTGTTGATTTCATCAATGGAATGTCAGTAAATCATGATTGATTAGAGCCCAGGTTATCTTCTTTTAGGTAGTATTTGTCTAACCAACAATCTAAATGCAGCTGAAGCCTGAAGATGCCATGTCCTATCTGGACAAAATGAACCTGCTGTCTTAGTATCATATGTTTATAGGGATTTCTTTGATATTAACACAAAGCAGAAAATAGAAGGGTATTGATATTTGACAAGTTTAATTCAAATTAATAAATGTGGTTAATGCAGTTGAGTTTTCATTGAAGAAATTGTCTGATTTATAGATGCTTAATGCCAGCCTAATGTCTTCTAGCTTGAGGTGGGTGTTTGCCGGAACAGAAATGATTGGCTATTTGCTAAATGTACAACTGCTTAAGTCATTTGTGAAGGTTTTCTATCTTTTATATAATTTTAAACTACATATTTTTGGTTTTTAGAGTGTTAAGCAGGCAAAGACATTTTACGGCATCACCTCAGTGTCTGGGGAACTTTGATGGTTATATTTTGCCATCTTTTGACGGTTTATGAACCAAACAACTAATCACATAATCTTTGACAGATTAAGCCATAATGTAAAAAATTCTTTAGCTGCCGCCTTAGTGTGTTCACGTATTTATAATGCACAAACTTCAAATGTAATGAAATGTGCCATATAAATATTGCCTTGCTTTGACCTACTCATTTTTCTGTCAGAATAATAGTTTACTGGCCTCTCCAAAGTTAAACAGGACCTGTGGTGCTCACAACTAAGCATGTGTTGAATTAGTTTAGTCTGTACACAAACAGAAATGTAAAAAAAAAGACATTGTGGTCTAAGAGCGAGTGGCACGGTGGAACAGTTTCTTAGTTTATCCATCCAGTGCCTTTCTGCTGGTGTCTAACAACTCAAGGTTGATAACAAGACTCAAGATCCTCACCAGTCACACCTGGTGTTTCCTAGTTACAGCATGTACCTGTCCGGTTTGCTTGTGCTTCCAGTCTTTAGAGATAAGCTATTCACCTCTAGCTCTATATCTAATGCATAAACACAAGAGAGGTAACTTCAAAGAGCTTCCAAAATGGTGAGCTGTTCCTTTAAAGCTGCCTAGCCCATAATCCGATACGATGTACATCTTGATAACCAGTTTTCAGGAATACAAATACAACTGCCTGGAATTTCTTGTTCACACTCTCCACACTCATGGTTCAACTGACATTTTTATGATTTGTTTTTCACCCGTTTCTCTTTCTTGTTTTTCCACAGAATGAAGAAGTAAATCATCTGTGATCAGTCATGGCTGTCCAGACTGGCATCCAGGTAAGCTCATCACCATTTAGTTAGGATGGGCCTTTTCAGTCCATCACGTTCAATATCACAAACATATCAGTGTGAACTTCATCTTTCACTTTTTTTTTTTTTTTTACCCAAACCTGTCCTTAGTTCCTTTTACACCCTACGAACCGAGACCTGTGTCATGTCGCGTGGTTAGAAAGACAATTAAAGTTGAGTCTACATTTTGGCCCTGAGGTAGAACAGCATGTAAAGCTACATGTCTGTACATAGTGCCAGTTGTCTGCATTGCTGTAGGGCTGAACTTGACTCTGGGTCCTTGCTGTAGTGCCCTCTTTAGGCCAGTCTCAAGCATTCTGAGTGTCCAAGCAGTGAGTCACCAACACCATCTGTATGCCAAGCTGATGAAGACGTGGCCACACATTGCCCGAGTTATCCAGATTAAATAAAGAACTGCAGACATCTGTCTCCTCCTCAACAACTGTGGCGAGCCCACCTGTGTTGCAGCATGCCGTCTTGTTTTTGTTATGCATGTCTGACGTTCCACTGCTCGGACCCTGAGGAGTTTCTCCGCACATTTTTCAGGGGGAGTGGTTGGAACGCACCACACTTTTTTTTTTCCCCTTTCCCCTCCCAGCAACGAAGTGTTAGCCATCCCAAAAACCCAAAACAACAAACGTATCGTGTTACAAATTTGTCACATGCACCTCCTTTCCTTTCTCTGTCATCTGGTTTGGAAAGTCCTGGCTCACTCCACCAGTCTTGGATTGTGGATATGCAAAAATATGTATCCCAGTGGTATGCACGTAACATGTGGCAGGAAACCTCTCCGACTGATGCCGATGTGTTGATGAGGCTGTGAAAAGTCTCGACAGAGGTGTTGATAAAGTGTGGTTGGATGCTGCAGCTTCAGTCGTACCAGATAAACCTCAAAGATGATGAAGGTTTGTCATGCCAGGCGATATTTACATTGATTTATATAGCGCATGTCTCTGCAGGCTGCCTTATATCTCTCCAAACTTGTTGCCTTTTCTAAAAAGTGGATAAGAGTAGTTCACATATAAATAAATAACTTTGTACGCTCTGGTTACTTTTTTTATATTCTAGTATTTTTTTCCAGTTTAGGCTTGTTTTTATTGAGGTAACTTTAACACTCATTCTCATTTAGAGCAGACAAAACAATAGCTGTGGTTTTCTAATTGCAATCTCTTAAAAAGAAGCAAATGCAGTAAAGTGGTCCCACATTTGTCTGTCCTGTGTGGAAAGATTTACTCAGCTCATGTATGTTAGAACATAGAACACACAGAAAAGTCGTGGATGATATTAGTTTTTTGTCCTTCTACTGCGTGTTATCAAAGGCACCCTGTGAGGATATTGATCCGTATCAGACTGTAGTGATGCTGCAGACTGTAATGCTGCAGCTACTCCCAAAGCTCAGCTCAGAGCTTCACTGCCCATGTAGAGCACAGTCGGATTCGATAACTGGTCACACTCTGACTGCTCTGCTCAGCCATGCTGAAGATGTATGCACTCATGGAAGTATAAGTAGCATATGCGCTCATCTATAAAGGCTGCAGTAAAATCTAAAGTCTGCAGGGTTTGTTTCATGCCTCCGAAATCTTCTGTGATAGATGCTGGGGGTTAAAACTCACACCAAAGCTAAAAATGTCCTTGTTTTTAGCTTGACCGTATTTTTTTGGCATTTCAAGACATATGAGCCGTCAGTTTAGATATTCAAAGCAAAAGGGCTACACAGCTGTACATCAATGATCGGGGCCATTGAGGCATAGATGTCTACTCCTATTAACTGTGTAGTAATCCAAACTTAACAAACCACAATGAATGCATAAGAAAGTTAACAAGGTAAAACTGCATTTTATTGATCTGATTTTCACCACTTTTAGTGAGGGAGGTCAAATACTAGGTAATATGGCTAATGTTGGCTAGGGCTGTTCCGAATAGCAGTTGCCGTTCTTGGAATATTTGGGTCCAATTAATGACGACTATTCGAGCCTCTGCGACGTTCGGCGCCCGGCAGCGTCTGGCGTCACCTTGCGGGGGCGCGCACGACTATTCAAATATCAAAATTATTATCCGAATACCACCACAGCGACCGAATATTCGGATATTTGAGTATTCGGGACCAGCCCTAATGTTGGCAAATAGGTAGTGAACTGGAGACACATTAGCACGGATTTGCAATATTCATTCTGTTTTTAGCTCAGTTTTGGTCTCCACCATCTCTTGAGAAAAATATGTGGCTCTTCAGCTACTAAATGGTCAAATATCTTCACTAGCAAGTTACTTCCATTGTCTGCCATTGTTGCTGTCTCGCTAGTTAACAGTGTGGTTATCATATTTTTAAGAATGTAAACGGCTGCTTGTTGTAGTTGAAAATGAGACTGATTAGAGCAGATCTAAAGTGATCTAAAGTCACTGATCGGTGCAGCTTTAATTTGACTATCAATTTGTGATGCATGTATATTTTTGCTTTGGTGATCTGTTGGTGGTACAGCCTTTATATTTGTTGTTCCTAACAATCACTACAAACACAGTGTGTGCTGGGTTTGTTTGAGTTTATACTCAGAAGAGCTGGGTAGTTAGCATCAGCAGAGATGGGAAAACAGACATAAAAGGCAAAATTCAGAGAAAGACAATAATCACCCAGATTTAGACTGACAATGATCTCTTTTAGAGTTGCAGAGCTCACACATTTCTTCCTTTTTAGCTTTTCCTGACATTCTGCATTAAAACAAAGGCTACTCCTGCCTTTTTTGTTCCCAGTGTTTCAAATATCTGGGATGAAAATGAGCAAACAGAAAGCCAGAGTAGCTCTTAGTATTTGAAAAGAGCAGTGTGACCTTGTTAGTTCAGCCTGGCCTAACCAAACAGCTCTGGGATAGTTCTGATCCTAAAGGGTTAAAGGTCAAAAACCAAGCCATGGGAAGTAGAAAAACAAAACAAATAATAAAAAAAAAACTCAGAAAAAGCGGGAAACAAAGTGTTCTGACGTCATTTGACTTGATCAAAATCTACCCTGTAGCTGACGGTGAGTTCTTTACTTCAGGTTTGTTGCTTCCAGGCTTCATATACATGAGTCGGACACATATGGCGTAGATAAAAGGGTTTGTAATAATGTGAACAGATGATGCCGTCACGAGGAAAGCTTATATAATGTGAAGGAAACTAAATATAACAAGTGCAGATCATAGTCACAAGAGATGACCATATTACGAGAAAGCCTGGTGTCTTTAGAATATGTTCGTACATGTAGCTTTTCCCTTTGACCTTCCTGCTATTGACTATTGTTTCAAGAAGCTTATTTGCCCTCAGTGTAAGTGGCTCAAGTTAAGAGCATCAGAATCTGCTAAGGAGTAGTTGGTAACCTACAGGCTAAAAATCTGAGTATTTTTCGTTTCTGTGCTGGATTATCAGCCCACATTCCTGCCCCTAATGAGGTCAGAGGTGGCAAAAGGAAGGAAAGATTAACTGAGAATGCCCCAATACTGGGTCCAATGCAAATTTTAGTTTACAGCAAATGAGCCTATATGTGGTCGGAGTACGAGGTTGGATTATCCCCACAGTTCAGGCGCCGTTTCTAATCGGCAAGGCATCTTTACGTAACGTGTAAACATCACACTACGCTGCTTTATTCTCCAATTAGCCGGATGCGGACAAACGAACATACGTTGTTGTTGTGACCCTGCAGAGCATCACAGGATGTCTGCCCTTCTGAACTCTATTATGTAATGTGTGTGTGTCCATCGACGTGTGACGACCTTGTCAGTTTGAAGCATCAGGTGTGTTTGTCTCTTTCTCCCACTTTATAATGTGTGTTCACCAGTCGTATCTCATATTCCTACCAATAATCCCTGATGGGGATGAGCATGATGCTAAAAACACGTTCCCCAAGCAGTGGCATCCATTTTGATGTCGATTCTAAACATTTGAATACATGTCTTTAATCCTGGAGGACCTGGGGAAGATGAAGGTTTTTATCTGCCGTGGTGCAGCGCCCGGGGAGCAGTCAGGGGTTAAGGGCCTTGCTCAAGGGCCCACAGTGGTGGTGACTGGGACAAGCGGTCGCTCTCACTTTCCCATCTCAACCTCTTGCCAGTCCAGGGGCTCGAACTGGCGACCCACCGGTTACAAGTTTGCTTCACAAACCACTAGGCCACCAAAGGCATAATGCCATGAATCATAAACATTTCTTTGATAATTTGTTTTCCAAAAATGTTTAAAACCTGGAATCAAGGAGTTACCAGTACTAGAGAAAATGATGGCTCTGTATACTGCAGATATTTCACTACTTTTAATTTGTTCCCATACTTGTCTCCCATCTGCTCTGTGTAAACACAACCTGCAGTCCCTGAATTTTTGTCATGTGAGTGTTGGTTGCAGCTGAGTCACTCCAGTTGCACTGAGGGTTGAAGATTTTTTTAGTTTTAGAACAAACTGTTAATTTTTGGCAATTTTTTAAACGAGACGTAGAATAAAATGATTTTAATGAATATTACAATGTTAAGCTGAGATTTGGTTAATTTTCCAGATGGAGCTGCACATCACACACAGTTCAGCATAGTTTTCATAGGTCAGGTACTGTCTGGACACTTAAAATGCAACGACTTTCTGTATTTGAGGTTTCTGGTGCTGATAAATGGTGTTTTGTTTAGTCTTTAACATAACGTGCCTTGCAAACCTGTCAGTGGGTTTTAGGGTACAGAGGGTTAACCCCAGTCTTCATGCAGCTACTGATTTAGAATACCTGACAGGTAATCACTGCAGGAACTGAAAATTGCTTTTTTAATGTGCCCTTGAATTGTCACTAGTGATGTACATACACATAATTACTTCATTACTCATCCTAAATATGTAAGAACTACATCAGATTGCTTGCAAGTTTAATTTCTGTCATGATGTCGTCTCACCTCCCTTGCAGACCTGGATGAACTGGCTGTCCATCACCTTCAGCATAGCTTTATTCTTCACCGTGGCTCTGTGCTACAACGCCTCCTGTCCCACCTGCTACTCACCCTCCAACCCCTACTGGACCATGCAGAGGCTGCTGCAGGACCCGCTCTTCTACCTGCTCTGCGTCATCACGCCTGTAGCCGCCCTGCTGCCTCGGTACGCTGCGTTCGATTTGTGGATGCACGAGCCAGTTTTTTTCTCAAATATTTATGATCCATGTCGTGATTTATGTGTGTTATTAATACCAGATGCCTTTCATGTTTATCCCGAGAGCCTGGCATTCATCGCGCTCAAGTGTGTCCTGATGTCTGGCTCTGTTTTACTTTGCAGATATTTCTACAGGGCGTGTCAAGGCACGCTGTTTCCAAGCCCAGTCCAAGTTGGAAGACAGTTGGATAAGCTCCCTGCTGACACCCGCAGGAACATCCTCAGCCTGAGCAGGGTCAAGGTGGGGTCACCGCTCAGCCCCAAGCCTCCCTTCCTGTCCCTCAGCAAGGTCTCACCTAAAGGATGCAATAAAAATGAACCGAGGAGCATCACCGGCTCCAAGACATTAGAGGCCACACAGGGGCAAACAGATGAAGAGAAGGGCCGGAGCTGCCTGTCGGGGCCCACAGACAGTGAGATGCACCTCTCAGATCTCTACACATTAGTTCCTTCAGAAATAGACACTCTTCCCTACACCAAAGACGCTCCTCCACCCTCGGAGGAGCTGCAGCCTCCTTCCACCAAAGACTCAGAGTGCCTTGATAAGACTTTAGAGCCATCAGATGTGAGTCTGTCCGGCTGGATCACCTCCACGCCTCTGCTCACGCGGGCAGATAGCGTCCAGCTGAACCTGCCGCCGGACGGAGCGTCACAGTGCGTCAGATACACGAGGAACTCAGAGGAAAGACTCAAAGCCGACCACACGGTTCATCCAGCACACAGGACAGAGCAGGAGGTGGAGCAGTCGCTGCACACCAAGTTGTGATGTCTTACAGTCTTAAGTATGTTACTCAAACTCCAATTTGCACGATAGTTTTTTAAATTTTATTGTATTTTTCAAGGAGATTCTTTTATAAAAGATACAAAGAGGTACTTTATATTTTGGATGTAACGCTAAAGTAAAGATGCTTTAGAGGTTTGGGAGATGGAAGAACTGGAATATCTCCCCCTTTTTTTTTTTGAATACTGGGAAATTTTGATTTCACAAAGAAGCATCTCAGTACTTGATCAGGTTTTTATGTAAGAAAGAGACATTCCACTGCCGGGTTATTTGGGAGTTTGTTTTCTCTCTGATACGGTACCCTGATCGTTCTTTCAGCGAGTCCTGTAAATGCCTTAAGACCTGGATCAGACGCCACTGTGGCCTTGAATCACTGCTGGTATTTACTCCTGAGGAGAAAAGTTTAATGTTTTAAGTCCCCACAGAAGGACATTGAGGACTTCCATGCAGATTATTCCAAAGTTTTATATTTACATACAGCAAATAGTGGCATTTGCTCAGTGCACGTTTTAGTCTTGTTGCTGGACAGTTTTTGCTAAATTTTTAAAGAATAAAAAGCGTGTTTATAGCCGTTCTGTTGCACAGTACATTCCGCTGAAAATTTATTAGAGCTGTTGACTTTAAATATAATTATGCATTATGAGAGTTCACCAAGTTCCAGTTTCATTTCAGTCTTTGTACACTCAGAACCTACCAGGAATTATGCTCTGTGTGAGTATGTGTGTGTTTTTTCTATCTGTGTCTTTCTTTTTTTGTGTGGATCAAAATTTTAGTTTAATATGTTTGAGAGTCAAGAGAATGCATTATTTCAATGTATGTCCCCACAAAGATAGAAAGACACTTGTGAATGTGTGTGTGTATTCATTGAATCATTGGTTCTCTCTTAACAGTGCCTTCCAGTTTAAATGAGTATAGATCTGCATTTTTCGCATCGATGGCCAATATGACAGGATCAATACAGTTCACATGCTGGTAAGGTAAATATGAAGGTAAAGCCTGATGGCAGACTGGAAAGAGTGTAGACAGCCAGCCTGGTGGTGTCCAAATATGAAAGGAAAAATCCACCTTCCAGCTATCTTAAATCAAATTTTTTTCAACCTGTACAAAAATGTGTCCTACAGTTTGTCAGGTAATACTCAGAATCGCACAATGCACCTGGCAAAAAGTAGTGCAACTTATAACCCCTGCAAGACCACAAAATGTTATTCTTACACTTCAGTTTTTGTGTAGTTTAAAAAACAGACATAGACAAGATAAGCTGATGGATTTTGTTACCTTTAGACAGCGTGAGCCAAGCCGTTTCCCCCCATTAGCCTAACACTAAGCTAAGCTAACTGTTGTGTGGCTTCAGCTTCATATTTAACAAACTGATGTGGCAGTGTTATCATTTAGTTGGGCTGAGACGGCAGACAGTTAGCTTAGCTTAGCTCAGCTTAAAGACTGGAGATAGAGGGAAAGAGTTAGCTTGGCTACCAGCTAGCTCTGTTAAGAGCTATTAAAAGCCACGTAGCAGCACCTCTAAAAGCTCACTGAGTAGCATTTTTTATCCTGGAGTCTTTTTGTTATTGAGAATCTCACCTTGTAAAACCACAAAATGTTTTTATACGTCCATTTTTATGCACGTTAAACATGATATAGCATGCTAATTAATGAGCAATAGAGGTGCTACCTTTGAACAAAGCCAGGCTAGCTTCCAGTCTTTATGATCAGCTAAACTTACTGTTATCTGGCTTTAGCTTCATATTTAACCAAAAAACGTGGGAGTAGTATTATTGAAGCTGGAGCCAGCAGTCAGTTAGCTTAGCTTAGCATAAAGTCTGGAGTCAGAGGGAAAGAGTTAGCTTGCCAACCAGCTAACTCTGTCGAGAGCTAACAGAAGCCACGTAGCAGCACTTTTAAAAGTTTACTAAACAACATTTTGTATCTTGTTTGTGTCATAAGTGGAGTTTTGGTGTCACTTGTTTGCAGGCAACCAAACCGCCAAAAAGTAGTGCAGCTAATTACCTCTGTAAAACCACAAGATGTTTTTCAACAACATGTTTACGAGTGAGGTCGATTTTGTTACTTTTGGACAAAGCCAGGCTAGCTTGCTGTCTTGATGCTATGCTACGCTCACTCTTGACTGGCTGTAGATTAATTAACATACAAATGTTGCAATGCTATTAACCAGTGAAGGAAACAAACAGTTAGCTTAGCATAAAGACTGGAGACAACAAGACAGTTAGCCTGGTTACCAGCTAGCTCTGCCCAAAGGTAACAAAATCTGCCTACTCTCACAAAAAATGTAGATTTCGAGCAAACAGTTGTGGTTAACCTTTGGCAATGTCGCCACAAATATGCAACAGGGTAATTTTTTTTATATGTAAACTGATCACCATGTTTGCCTGAAATGGAAAAATTTACATTACTGCCAGAATGTTGCTGAAAGTTGCAGAGAAACATCGGCAAGCTTGTGGCAACATTTTTTTTTTCTGGATAACTAATTTTGTTTGCTGCATTTCAGCCATGAATTTGCTGCAAATCTGCCTCAGACATTTTCCATTTTTAACAGTAGCAACACATATGAAGGCTCACTAATTAACATTATATATCATGCAAAACTGGAGTCTTCTTGTCGCTGAGGTTGCCTGGCTGCAAAGCTATTCTACCTGTCACCTGGAGTTAGCTTCATATTTAACTAACAGACTTGACAGTGAAGTCTGTCTTCTAATCTAAATAGTCTTTGAAGCTACCATCACATTTCATAAACAAGTGTACTTGAAGGTTCTTTTTTAGCAGTTTATTTCATGTGCTGAATTTATCTCAAGCCAGTCTTGTGGTGTTTTTCTCGTTTCTGTCCGTGTTCAGCTGTAAACCAAATCCTTTGTGCTGAAAGGTGCTGAAAGGTTCATTCCAAATGCAAAAGATGCGGCATTAAAATTTAAATTTGCACTTTGAAAGCAGTATGCTAGAATTGCCTTTGAATATTGTTGTGACGTGTGCAGTGCTCAGATACAGAATACAAAGAATGGGAGATTTCATTCTTACCTTTGCAAACAACATGATGTGTTCGTCATCATGCACAAAGAAAGTATGGAAAATTGGAAAGATGCTACAGTTTGTTTATTAAGCATTTAAAGCAGCAGCACCTTTAATATTTTATGATTGTTGTATCTCTTGTCTCATTGCAGTATGTTTTTGTACAAAGTAAAACATTTACCAAAGGTCATTTATATTTCTGTATTCTCTAAGCAATAGTATGTGCCTTAACACTGGATAAGAAATTACAAATCTGCTCATGATGCTGTATTTGTTTGAAGATGACGGAGCATCTTTGTGTTTTTGGAGATGTTTATGAGGCTACATGCTATGTGGTTTCTGTCCTCCAGCCTTTTTAATTTGAAATTTTCTTTCTTTCTTTTTTGCCCACGCTGTCTCTCTGGCATGTCGTTCCGATTCTGACTCCACAGTCTGTTCAATTTGTTTTATAGGTTCTGTCCGTTCTGTGCTTTTGGCGTCGCACTTTGTGTGCCAGACTGAAGCTCGAGCGTATTCACTGCTGCATTCCAGCATACCCACTTTCACATATTCCTCACAGGAACATTCGTTCATTTCTCTTCACCCAGCCTTGAACATATCTGAGCTCATTTTGTTGGCTCTTCATTTCTATTTTGGTTACAAGGTAGGCCTAATGTGTCACATTTTTGACATTACAGTTGTAACACTCATCAGAGCAATTTACCGGCTCTTAATCCTTGATTTCAGTTCATGTCAAGGTATTAATCTGGATGTTTTATAGCCAGGAAATTGGTGTAGTATGCGAGAAATACTGAAAAGCTTCATGTGGGAAAGACTCTATTTTGTGTTTTTTTGTCAGAATTTCTGATTTTACATCAGTTTTTTGTCCTTTGATTAATTGGAATCTTCATGTACATGGCTACTTGTGAACAAAATAAAAATGATAATAATAAAGTATTTATCCTTTGTTACCCGTTTGTCTCATCAGGATAATACACTCATTGATTGATATGTCTCAGCCCTCAATCATTAGCCCATATTATCTACAGTTACATGTTTCTAATTTTATTTTTGGGGTTTATTAGAATATATTTAAATGCTTCATTGTTCAGAAAAGATATTTCTCATACTGTACATTGCTGCAGAACCTCTTCACTATCTAAAAGCACTCCATTTTAGCTCCTGTCTCTTTATGGCCCCCCCTCCTAAAAGTCCTAGTCTGCTCCAATTGGTCACTTAGCCTGACAAGAGTGAGGTAATGTTGGTAGCACACTGTAACCCCAGATCTCTGAGTATCTGCAGAGGGACATAGAAGTGACTTTAGAGAGGAAATATTGGTGGACTGTGAGGCAGCTGCTAATTTTTTGTGTTAGGGCCAATCTAGCTGTTATGCAATTGCGACACATAGTGATGAAAATAGGTAAAGAAAGAAAAGCCTGGACTTGAACAAAGTGTTCCAGGCAGGTAAGGAGCAGTATTTTCTATCAGTGAATAACTTCTATTAGGGTGGACTTTGGGCTTTGTAAGTTTGCAGACCTTTCTCCCCTTCACCCTCACCCCAACCGTTTAAGCAGATTGCTGCCCTCCCTGAGCCTGGTTCTGCCAAAGGTTTCTTCCTGGTAAAGGGGAGTTTTTTCTTCACACTGTTGCCAAGTACTAACTCAAAGGGAAACTTTAGATTTGTTAGGTTCCCTTGTATAATTTTGTAACGTCTTCACCTTACTATGTGAAGTGCCTTGAGATGATATTTGTTGTGAATTGGCGCTGTACAGATAACATTAGACTGAAATGAATTGGAAAAAAACAGCAATATAACAAACTGAGAGAAAGGGAAACCCCAACTGACAATCAGTCATGTGTGTGTCAGCCTAAGAAATTGGGTCCAATATTTACCCCTCTATCAGCTCTGTTGCTAACTAGCTCATTAGCAAATAGTGGCAGCAGTTATATTACCTGCTGTGACTTAAAACAAGCAACACAATGAAAGTCAGCCAAAACAGTAAAGTTGCGGCCGTAAAACCAAAACAATGGGCTGAGAGGAAACACTTGAGTCATAAATCTCTGTACATTGATCATTACAAGTGATATCTTTCACATTACTGATAGCGGTTTGACCCATTGTTGATATAAAAATATTTATTAGAGCAGCTGTAAAGTACCTATACCTCAAGAGGATCTGTTACAGTAGGCATCTTTTCACTGCAGGAACTTCCGGCAGGCATGAAGCGGTGCAAATGTTTACAGGATTGGGCCCCTGGTCAGCCTGTTTAACCTTTCTGTTTCCATTGTGGTCTCGGATCTGATAGCTTAGACCACAATATTGTGTGCACCACAACAACAACTAGTTACAGGTTGTAACTCCAGTTCTATGTGCATGTAGGAAATAGAACATTTCAAGTTTGATATGTTAGTCAGTATGATGTGTTTTATGTTGTTGATGACTATGTTAGAGAGGAGAAGACTGCTACTGGACATGGGCATTGAGAGGACAGAAAAATGGCGCTCTCCCCCTCCGGGTTTAACTGATTACATATTTCAGCCCCTTTTCAGTGCTTCTTAGACATATCTACCTCCCCAAACGGCCCTAAAAGAGGTGCTACAGGGGTGGTTCTTGCAGTCAGAACATGCACAAAGGTTAGGGCCGCCCTTAAACTTCCTGCAAGTTCTTGCACTGGAAAATGGCCAAATGAAGACAAGTTCAGTGTCTTAGTATCCTGTAGCTGCCACTTGTGGCCATAGTGGGCACTGTTCATCAAAAGTTACATAGTCCTACTTATATTTCAGGTTTGTGAAGCAGCTTAAAGTCACTGACATTTTAAAAAGAAATGTGACAACTCTGTGTATCGTTGACTACAATAGACTTTCCCACCAGAATAACAGGGGAAAACACCTTTAAATTAGCTTCAAAGTCACTACTACAGGTATGTGCAGCCCAGTGGGTAAATCATAACTCAAACTTAGCGGCTCTATTCCCACAAGACCCAACACGCATGCTAAAAATGTAACTTCTCACGATGCTTTAATGTGCCTCGGACCAAAACAAACATCACTTTGCCACTGCAGTCAGACAGAGCTGACATTATTCCACACGGTTTGACCCTTCACCCCTCTGCTTCTGTTTGTTTTTTAAAGAAGCTCTGGCTCCAGTTACTGAGCGAGCCAGTGCCAATAATAAATACACAGTGTCTGCATGCATACTGACCGCCGCCTTTCCTGGAGCAGGTTCCTCGCCCGGACACCGAGATAATGATGACTCCTCTTCCCTCGCAGTGCTGCTCGCTCCATCTCTTTCAAAGCCAGGGTGTAAACCAGCCCGACTGATCAGCTGTTTTTTCTGCATACTCTGTGTGTGACTTTGTGCACAGCTTTGAGTCTTAGTATTTGCATCTGCTCTCGGCGGCAATACTGCGGCAATAAGCAGCACGTGCAGTAAAACAAATTTTTTTGTCATACGTGTTATGAGACTTCATGAGAAAGATTGATAATGTAATTAAAGCGGCTCCACTGTGGAAATGAAGGATTCCTCGCAGTCGTCTCTCATCTTCCCTAATTACTTTTTGGATGAGCTGCAGTCCACAGACAGACAGGAGACTAATTCTGCGCCAGCTAATGGAGTTTGATTTGAATTTTATCATAGAGGGGCTTCATTGATTCTCGGCCATTAAAGTCGCCTTGACCCGCTTCATGACCCATTGTTTCAACAAGCTTAAATCAGGATATTTTCAATTTCCTAAGCTGCCTCGTAAATAAACTGCACCAATGAAGCCGTCAGAAAGCGGGATTATGGGAATTGTTTATGCTTTAAAAGGCCTTGCAGCCTCTCTTCTCCGCAGTAGAGAGTTTTGCTGATAAGTTTTGCTCATTTGCACCAGAGGAGACGTACACTGCATCACTTTTGATTTGAAGGCTTTGTTTTTTTTAAATTTTGCAAGCCAGGGCCATCTGTCTTCCAGTTGGTGGAGGCATTGTAAGGCTCCATTCTGCTCTGTCACGTAGGAGTGGCTTAAACAAAGCATTAATGCGCTTTTTTTTCAGTCTAACTTCCCACTGACACAGGAAGCCCGCCAACAGAAGCAGCAGGGACACGCACTGAGCAGATAACACAAAGACGGACAAACACCTACGAGTGATTTAGGGTCCCTGCTTCACCTACAGTGGGCTGTGTTGAGGAAACGGAAGCACTAAGAAAAGAAAAACGACTAATATTCCTACATGAGAGAGAAATAAATAATAAGAAAATGACACAGCCAGGAGTTCTGATGTTTACAAACGGTTGTGGTGAAAATTATACGTTGCTGCACATCAGGGGTTTAGCAGCTACTGACTCAGATCTAACAAAGTACCTTTCTACTATAGTGTAATAATCTATGGTTATATCATTTCCCTCCCAGCCATCTGATATGGATTAAGTGTGCCTAAAATTGACATCATCTTGTCAAGTCTCTTTCCCCCGAACATATCAATTAACCTCCGTCGTACTGTTTGAGTGTGACTGCAGGGTGGTGCAGAGTTCAGGAGAGGACACGCTGAAGGTCGCATGTAGGACGGTTCTGTAGTGTGAAGTGCAGGATTACTTTATCACGGCCGCTAAGCGAAGTGCGCTAAGTGCGCCATACGACGAGGGGTCACTGAGGCAATCAAGACACAGTTGACATCTTCTGTGATCAAGATACTTGCACCTCAGAAACATCCTCACATCTGGCTCATAACTCGAGCTCGTCCGCCCCGGGGGATTTTCAACACTTCAGCACAACGCAAATGTTCACATCATCACAACAAGCAGGCGCCAAAGTGTTTATGAGGCAAAAACAAGGAATTTGCTTATATGAAGGTTTATGTCCTCGCACTGCTTTCACAGCATGAAGGTCCTGTATGTAAAAGATGTTTCTGTTCTTTTCTTTCCGGCTTCAGTTTGATTGTTGTTTTATAGGCATCTTAGTGGCTTTAGGGATGACAATCATATCAATATTTCAAATACTCATGGTTCTCTGAGGATGAATCTTGTTGACTTTGACAGTCCTGTAACTTTTCCTGAAGGCCCACTGTGAGGTTGCCACTTTTAGTCTTTAGGGAAATATCTCAGTAGCTCTTGGATGGACTGCGTACAGACACCTTTGGTCCCCAGATGATGAACCCTGACACGTCCTGGATGATCCAATGAATTCCCATATAGAGCCACCAAAAGGCTCTATAAGTTTCAACTTATTTAGTATATCTCATAATCTACGCATAATTTACAGGGTGAACTGGACATCCATGGTTCTCAGAGGATAAACCCTCTTGACATGGACAAGCCCATGACCTCTACTGAAGTCCCACTGTGAAGCTGACACTTTTAGTATGTAGAGAAATACGTCAAACAATTGGATGGATGGTTGGGAAATTGTGTACCTGTGATCCCCAGATGATGAACTGTGTTGGATGATCCCAAGAATTTCCTTATCTGGCCACCAGAAGATTAAAGTTTCCACTTATTCTGTATATCTCATAATGCACAGGATGGATTGCCATAAAAAAATATACAGACATTAAGGGTGCTCAGAGCATAAACCTTCTTGACTTTAACAAGCCTGTAACTTTTCCTGAAGGCCCGCTGTAAGGTTGACACAGTATTTAGGGAAACATCTCAATAACTATTAGAGGGATTGCTGGGAAACTGCGTACAGACAGCTGTGATCCCCAGATGATGAACCATAACATGTCTTGGATGTTCCCATGAATTTCCATATAGAGCTATCAATAGGTTAACGTTTCAACTTATTCAATATATCTCATAATCTACACATAATTTACAGGGTGGACTTCCATAAAAATTTGTACAGACATCCAATGGTTCTCAGAGGATAAACCCTCTTGACATTGACAAGCCCATGACTTTTTCTGAAGGCCCACTGTGAAGCTGACACTTTTAGTATGTAGAGAAATATGTCAATAACTACTGGATGGATGGCTGGGAAATTGTGTACAGACATTTGCGATCCCCAGATTATGAACCGTACAATGTATTTGATCATCCCATTAATTTTCATATGGGGCCACAAGAAGGTCAAACTTTCTGCTTATTTAGTGTATCTCATGATATACAGGGTGGACTGCCATAAAGAATTGTACAGAATTCATAGTTCTCTGAGGATTAAGCTTCTTGACTTTGACAATTATTTACCTTTTTCTAAAAGCCCACTGTGAAGTTGACACTATTAGTATTTAGGAAAATGTCTCAGTAACAAATAGATGGATTGCTGGGAAATAGTGTAAAGGCACTATGATCCCCAGATAATGAACTGTATTGGATGATCACATGAAATTCCAGGAGGTAATAGTTTCTACTTATTCTGTTAATCTCATAATCTACATGGTGGATTGCCATACAAATTTGTACAGACATTCAAGGTCCTCAGAGGATAAACTTTCTTGACTTTAATGATCCTGTCACTTTCCCTGAAGGGCCACTGTGAGGTTGACACTTTAAGTGTTAAGGGAAATAGCACAATAACTCTTAGATGGATTGCTGGGAAACTGTGCACAGACATCTGTTGTCTCCAGATGATGATCCCTACAGTGGCTTAAAAGATCCTTTGACTTATCAGGGGTCGCCAGCAGGTCAAAGCTTCCACTTATCCACCTTATATACAGTATATCTCAACATCTACAGGGTGGATTGGCTGAAAAACGTTTAGACATTCCTGGTTCTCAGGGGATGAATCCTTCTGACTTTGAGGATCCAGTGACTTCTAACTATGAGGAAAACTCTGGGGAAATGTTAATAAAATGGGGTTCAGACATTCACATTGCCCACAGGGTTAATTGATATAACTTTGGTGACCCCTTAACTTTTAACCAGCACCATAAACATGTCAAAAGTTGTCCAGAGCTTTGGTGTATAACCAAAGTATTTATGTACACTTGTGTTGTAAAATTGTAAATGTTGTCTGATTAACCTAACTAGATGCCAATATTTCTTATTGATTACACTGATCAGATAACATTGACCAACATAGGTGACGATGTAATGTTGAATCAGCTGTTACTTTCAGCTATGTAAGCAAGCTTTGGAACAGTTATAGTCAGTTACAGTCAGGATGGAGCCTGATAAACTTTTCATTTTGTTTTCTTTTTAAAATGATAACCTGGAGCAACTTGAGGGCTTCTGATAACATTTCAGGAACAAAATCATATTTACCAAAACTGTACAATAAAGGTTGCAAATGTTGATTCTGAGAAATTCTGTCAAATATTAGCAAGGTCGCCTTTACTTTCAATTTTAAGAAATATTTAGTTCATATTTCTATTAGTGATGCCACTAATTAATGAAGCGAAAGGTTAGAAATGTGAAAATCAAAGGTAATGCACTTCTTTGAACTCACTTTTGATCCTAAGCTAAGTAGTTGTGTTACTGTTACTGCAGTATGAATGAACACAGCATAGTTCACGTTTTTACTGATTCAGACTGTCTTCACTTCATAGAACATCCAGTCTTACTAGTTCAAGCTGTGATGTTCAGTTCAGTACACAGGTACTAATGTCCCATCAGTCTCAGTCTTTGTGCTAATGTCAATGAATGAACCACTGATGTATAAAGAAAAACTGAAGCCAGACTCAAATTGTTTGTCTGAATGCACTGAATTCACTGAAATGCATTCAGTGTCAAATGTCTTAATAACTATTGGATGGATTCCTGGGAAATGATCACCTATGATCCCCAGATGATGAACCGTATCATGTCTTGGATGATCCCATGAGTTTCCATACAGGGTCACCAGAAAGTGTTCCTTGCCCACTGGTTTGCTTTCGGTCAACAGACTTTACATTGTGATGACTTTATTTAAATAAAACTCTTTTTTTTTAGACTTTAAAAGTAAAAATACTCATTGGACAGCCCCATTTCAATTCAGTGTGATGAATGGTAGCAATATTGTTATCATGCAAACAGTATTTAAATATCGCAGCTGCAAGTGGAGCTAAGTTGAACTACTTTATCTGCTGCTGGTTACTTTAATATCTAACACTGTGTTATATTTCTGAAGTTCATCATATGTCTTATTTTTAAAACCTGAATCTGCAACTATAGCTGTCTAATAAATTTAGTGTAGTAAAAAGTGCAATATTTTGCTCTGAAATGTAATGAAGAAGCAGAAAATGGAAATGCATGTGTGCATGTTTGATGCTCTGTGTGCTGACAGTGACTCCCAGTGTTCATGTGGATTACTGCAGTCACTGTAACTGGGCTCAGAGAAAGACAAAGCAATGCTGAATGATATGGTTTTATTATTCTATATGTCATATTTATTTGGAATCTTGGCGCTTAGTTTAATAGATGTGAAATAATAACATGAAAAGCAGCTTGATATATACATACTTTTAATCACCTCTGAGACACTCAGTTATAATAAGAATACAAATATTTCCATTCAGACTTCCTTCTCAGCTACTTTCCCTTTGAATTAACACATGAGAGCCTGCATTTACTTCCCTTCAACCTCCAGAGCCCTGCCTGGTCCAGGATGAAGCCTCCTCATTGTGACACAGAGGACTGATTGGCTCAGAAACCAAATGTCACGTTAACTGTAAAACTCCATATCGGGCTCAAACGCTGACAGAATAACAAACATCTCCTCTGCACCACCACAGCAATGTGCACGGATCTGATAATGCATAATTTACAAGGCGCTATGTCAAAATGAGACGGCGGGCCCGTTTTGACTACCTGTTCTATGTGTCACGTTTGATTTATGGTTTGTGAATATGATTTAGAGGTTATGAATGAGGCTGCACCATGTGTTGGCCTCCATCAACTCACCAGCTCTTCGGATTCTCCACACTTTGACTTCTGACACAAATCATGTCGATCTCTTCGCACTGATCACACTGAAAAAACATTTTTATTTTTTTATCTATGTATTAATAAAAGATTTTTATATTTCAAATCAGAGTGCCTTGGCCTCCTTTTGGGCTGTCAACAAACACCAAGGACTTCTATTTATGATAAGCAGGGCAGTCATAATTTTATTCATCTCTAGTGGAAAACTGGCCCCATCTGTGAAGATTTAGTATTTTTGTATTTTTATTCTACCAGCACTAGTGTTTTAGAGTCAATCAAAAATATATACAATCACTTCAGACAGTATTCAGACTAGGAGCTGAACAATTATCAGATGTGTTGGAACCAACATTCAACATTTTTCCAATTATTGGTATCATTTTATGTATGTATTAATTTTTTTAACTGATTCTTGATAAAATAATTTGTACTATGTGGTGTTCTGCTGGAAAACCTTGGATTTTAACATCGTTTCTGTCGCTATCAGTCCATTTTAAATTAAGACTCCTTCACTTTTTGCACACGTGACTGTGTTGCAGGTTTCATTTTAAACAGCTACAGTTGCCATTTTCCCATCAAATTACACAGTAATTCATATTGACAATATGAAAATTTGTTATTAGAAGTCTCTGCAAATTTTTTCAACATCAAAACCTAAAATCTTTTTATTTTCAGGCCTTAAAGTTAGTATTTTGGCATCAATTACGACTTTGATACTTCTTGGGTAAGTGTCCTTTAAATTCTTGGCCATCATTTGTCTTTTATTTAGGTTTCCTGTGTAGCTGCTCGACCATAAAGGCCTGAATGATGTGGTTCTGCTGTTACATTGGTCATGAGGCTCTTGGGTACCTTCTTGACCAACAACCTTTTCGCTCAGTTACTCTTCTTGACCAGACAGCCAACTCTTGAAAGATTTTTCCAAACTTGTTCCATTTCAACATTACTGATGCCACTGTGCTCCTGGAACACTCAAAGCTTTAAAAATGTTTTATACTCGTTCTCATCACTGCCTGAATAGTTTTATTGCAGATCTGCAGAGTTTCTTGACTTTATGATTTGAGTTTTGTCCTGACTTGCAGTATGAATTGTGAGATCATATATACACAGGTGTGAGTCCAATTCAACTTAGACTACATGGACTCCAATGGATTTATAGACACATCTTAAGGATAATTAAAGCAAACAGAATGAACCTGAATACAGTTTAGGCTTAGTCCACATGTACACTGGTATTTTTAAAACAGATTTTCCTTCACATGTAAACACAAAAACATAATTGAAGCGCTGTAAAGAGCCAAACCAACAAGCAGCGATATAACTCAAACCCTAAAGCCACGTTGGCCAAACAGAAGTCTGAAAAACAGTTAATACCAGATCCAGTAGGCTGCCAAGTGTGGTCTGATTCTGACGCCTCTGTTACTCAATATCATGGAAGAATGACTGTACATTTATATGTAAACATGTAAAAGGTCACATCTGCCATTCCACAAAATCACCTCATATGAACAGAGGCAATAACAGCACACACCAACCAAAAACTCCCTGGTGACATCTCAGCACTAGAAACAGTTTCTGAATTATTACAGTCTGGATGAAGGCTTCAAAAGCTCAGTTTTCAGGCACCTAAAACAGTGTTTGCATGTGGATGAAAGGCCGAATTGCACAAATTACAGGTTTTAAATGATACCTCTGTTCATATTGACAGAGCCTCGGAATGCCTCAGTAAAGACTCTGAATACTTTTGTAGAAGAGCGCTTTTGATTTGCAAATCAATTTTCACATTGTCATTATGGGTTTTCATTGTGGATTGACGAACAAAATTTACAGATTTATCCATTTAAAAATAAATCTATAACACAATAAAGTGTGCAAAATGTGAAGAGATCTTTACTGTTTTATGATACATTTTTGAAAAAAGCATCCATTGATTAAGACCTAAATTTGTTTGGTTAATAACATTATTTCTACCTGCTTCATCAAAGAGCACCTGTTGGATTAACCATCAGAGCTATGCATCTGTATACTGTAATAAAGGGCTAAATGTTAATAAAATTATATTATATTATATTCAGAAAATGTTATTTTATATTCACTATATTGCTGCTTTTGCTTAATTAAATGATCTAAATAAGCCACTTCTCCTAGTTCTGTGTATGAAAATATTAGAATTAGTGGAAAAAATTTCAGATTTATCCATTTAAAAATAAAAGTATGCAAAAAGTGAAGAGATCTTTACTGTTATATAATAGATTTCTGAAGAAAACATCTAGTGTTAAAGACCTACTGTGGGTTTAATTGTCTATGCTCAAAGAATTAATAATATTATTTGCATCTGCTTCATCAAAGAGCGCCTGTTGGATTAACCATCAGAGTCATTCTTGTCTATCCTATAATAAAGGGGTTCATGCTAATAAAATTGTATTACGCTGTGAGACAAGGCACTGGAATGATTCTGTAACCTGTAGCAGAATACAAAATTTCAGAAAAAGACATTTTATATTCATTATATTGCTTATCTAACTTTAGTATGATATAAATAAACCACTTTGGATATGGAAATATTATTATAATATAATAATAGGCTATTTAACTACATTTATGATGCTCAAATATTAACATTTTAAAACTTAAATCAGTTTTACTTTAGTTTTTTTTATTTTTAATAACACAAACTCTGAGCATGTGTGTTCCTGTGGAGGAGGAGGGGGAGTGAGGTTTGACAGCCGCGGTGCATGCCGGGATATATGGCGCTCTTGTTTACAAGATGGTAGAGGAGGAAATTTGTCTCTGACTTAGCGAACAAAACGTGTCTCTGCCTCCCTTCGTCGTCTCTCTCCGGCCTTATTTCCCCGTGTTTAGATTAATGTCAGCTGTTCGTGTTTAGGCGGAGACGTAAAGCTCAGCAGCTGAGCGGCTGCAGCTCAGACTGACTACAGAGATTTTTTTTGCAGTGTCACTGACAGACAGGACGATCCTTCAGCTCTCAGGTCGGTACAAGAAACTGACCCTCAGCACACACAGACACTCTAATGAACTAACTGCATGTGTGCTTCACTCTGTCTGTTTATTAGTGGGTTTAAATGAAGCTAGCTTAGGTTAGTCCTGTCAGACAGCTCACCTGTCAAGTTTCTGCAGAATCATGTTGATGTTGTGATGTATTTATAATTTAATCATGTTGAATGCAGTGGTGCATGAAGAAATCTGATTGTTTTTATGACAGCCTGCTTGTTGTATGTGTGTGAGTTTATATTTATAGTTTTTTTAATCTGTGTTTTGAATTAAATCAGATTTTCTTGTGTTATAATGATAAAAGTCAAGTCACCCTTATGTATACAGCACATTTAAAACAACAGCCACCTAGCCAAAGTAGAAAACTAAGATTGACATGATGAATTTACCTAAAAAGTTTAAATAATTAGGATAAAGACCTCACAAAATTATATAAAATAAAAATATACCAGAATAAATTAAATGTTACATTTAAGATTATTCAATATTATTATAATATGATGGATATTTGACATTAAATCAAGGTCAGTTTAATTTGGCTTTTTTTATTTTTTTTTATTACAAGAATTTAAAAAAAAGAAGATTCTTTCATGTCAAAGTGAAAACATATTTCTACAAACACTGATAGCCAAAAAGCTTGATTTTGGTCTCATCAGATTGAAGAAGCTTCTTCCAGTTGACTCAGTATTAGTTACAACATTAATAATGATACAAATTTACTAATTGTCTAATTTAAATATTAAAGCTAAGACACAAGAACATAAATACAGTGCCTATAAAAAGTATTCACACCCCTTGGATCTTGTATTGCTATTCAACATTGAATCATTGTCAATTTGATTTGGCTTTTTTGACAGGAATGTACAAAAAAAGACTCTTTCATGTCAAAGTGAGATTAAATACAGATTTCTGTAGCCAAAAAGATTCATTTTCTTATCAGAACAAAGAAGCTTCTTCCAGTTGACACTATAATATGAATAAATAAGCTACTTTACCTGACTAATTTGAACATTAAAGATAATTACTTAAAAATGATTTATCGTGCCTATATAAAGTATTAACCACTCTTGGAACTTTTATTTGTTTTCAGCGTTGGATGATGGTCAATTTAATTTAGCTAATTTAGCTTTATAACTATATATACTTATTTCTACAAAGTCTGGTAGCTAAAAAGCTCAATTTTAGTCACAACAGATCAAAGATGCTTCTTTCAGCTAAGTTCACAATATTAATAACGATATAAATTTACCTCACAAAGTTAAATATCAAAGTTAAGATTTAAGAAAATCATAAACAGCGTATTAAGAAAGTATTTGCCTCCTTGAAGGTTTTTCTATTTATTGCTTTTACCCATTGAATCATGGTTAATTGACTTTGAGAAAAAAAGATTTACACTTTTCCATGTCAAAATGAAAACAGATTTCTGCAATGTAATGTCAATCAATTAAAAATATAAAATGTAAAAATGAGTGATTGCATAAGTATTCACCCTCTTTAAAGTGACTTGCCTCAGTAAACACAGGTGCAGCCAATTGGTGCTACAAGTCACACAATTGAGATCATCTGAGTTCAGTGGATTCATCTCAAGTGACTGTAGTATAAATACCCTTGTATCTTAAGGTCCAGTCACTGGGGAATCAGAACTTCTGATTATTACTACACTATGAAGACAAATGAAGACTCCAAGCAACTCTATAAAACAGTTATTAAAAAGTTAGAAAATTTACAAATCATTGAATATCCCTTGAAGTACAGACAGAGTAAGACACCTATGACTTCTCTGAAAGAGTTATAAGCTTCAGTGGCTGAAATGGGAGAGGCTATGCATCCAACAACTGTCACTTGGTTACTTCACTGGTCAAAGGTTTATGAAAGAGTGGCATAGGGAAAGACACTGTTGAAAAAAAAAGCTCATATTAAATCTTAGAGTTAACCAGAAGTCACGTGGGAGACTCTGAAGTCAACTGGAAGAAGATTATTTGGTATCAGAGTTTGTAGTTTTTACTTTAATATGAAAGAATCTTTTGATAAATTTCTGTCAAAAAGCTGAATAAAAATGACCATGATTCAATGTAGAAAAACAATAAAAGGAGAACATTTCGAAGGGAGTGAATACTTTTTATAGGCCTTGTATAATACAAAATCACCCCACTGGCTTAAGCTTAAGAACCTACAGTATTAAATATTCCAACAAATTTACCTGACTAATTTTAAACTGAAGATAAAGACCCTACAGAATTATATGTGCATGGAAAACCCAACAAATCCAATAACTTCCTCTGTGCAAGCATAGTGGTGACAATTGAGAGGAAAACCTCCAGTCTACCCATCAATCATGATAGCTGTACCTGAGCTGTACATCCACAGCTAATAAGATGTCACACTATTGTCCTTTCAGAGGACTGTCCACCAGGCCTGCAGAACGGTATCTGAATCCATCCGAATGTAAGTCACTTTATTTGCCCTTTTAGTAGCTAAACGAATACAGAAGCAATTAGTTAAACTAATATTTTTATTCAGAGTTGCACCCCTCATGTTTCATTCTTTCCTTCTATGGCTCATGTCTTAGCCTCTCAAACAAGAACATTTGTAATAATGCTTGTTAAATATCCAGTTCTGTTCATTGTACATGTATATTTGCATTGCAAGTATGTGTTTATGCTTTTTTTCTAACTATAGATGATATGAAACCATCAGTCTGATTTCCTGTTTGAATATCTTGCACAGGAACAGAGCGACTGCAAAGCATCTAATTGAGCGCTACTTTCGGCAGTTAACTGAAGGCTGTGGAAATGGCAACTGCACGAATGAGTTTTGCGCATCATGCCGCGATTTTCAACCTTTGGATAAGAATTCGGCAGCTGCCAAAGCGCTTGAGCTGTTTAAGATTAACGCCAAACTCTGTGATTACTACCCCTCCATCAAGTCCAGCACTGACGGAAGCTCTCTGCTGGACAGTATGATGAGCGATAAAGACACCAAGGACAACTTCTCAGGTACAGTAACGCTGACTCTCGACAGTTTTGGACATTGAGCCAGTTGTTAATCCAATTTTTGTTGTCATTTTGTTGCAGACGTCCATTACCTCACCGAGAACAACATCTGTACGATCCTGAACTTCTGCGAGGAGGAAGGGGATTATTCTGCTCTCGTCCGCGTCATCGGAAGGGTTTTCTCCAACGCTGAAGCCCTGATGAAGAGTTTCAGGAAGGATGAACCAAATGCCACCGAAAACTCTTGTAAACCAACAGATGTGGAGAAACAGAATGATCAAACCTTGGAGAAGACAGGCGCCTCCTCTGCAGCTGCTTTGCCAGATGATGCTTTGAATGACGCGTTATGCGCCTGTGAAGTTGCGGTGGACATCCAGGCCGTGAGGAGAGTCTACGACAGACTTCTATCCATTGACCAGGTGGAGGCGGCTCTTGTGAATTCGCTCATTTACCTCACTCCAAATGTGGAACTTGACCTGGAATATCTTGACGTGTACGAAGCAAACCCAGATTACCTGAATATCTTCATCATCGTGATGGAGAACAGTAACCTGCACAGCCCAGAGTACCTCGAAGTGGCGTTACCGCAGTTCTGCAAGGCCATGAGCAAACTGCCGGTAACTGCGCTCGCCAGGCTGTCAAAGCTCTGGTCAATGTTCGGCCTCCGGCACATCCGCCGAATGATGGAGACCTTCCAGCAGCTCATCACTTTCACAGTTGTTAGCAATGAATACGATGCCGAAAATCTGGTAAATGATGACGAGACTGTGGTGGCTGCAACCCAGTGTTTGAAGATCGTCTTCTATGCAAGTATCCTGGCAGGTGATGTGGATGTAGAGCACAACGAGGAGGACGAGGAAGACTCCGATTCTGATGAGCTAACGCTGCACGAGTTGTTGGGTGAGGAGCGGCTCTATAAGAAGGGCCCCCGGGTCGACCCTCTGGAGAAGGAACTGGGCATCCGAACTGTAGATAGTATACGCCCCGTCATCCCCTTTGAGGACTTTGTCAATGAGTCACTGAACGATGTGGTCGAGATGGACAAAGATTTCACCTTCTTCAAGGTCAACGCCGAAACTAAATTTTCTTTCCAGAGCTGCCCCTTCATCCTCAGCGTCATCACCAAGAACCAAGGGCTTTACTATGACAACAGGATCAGGATGTACAGCGAGCGGCGCCTCACGGCCCTCTACAGCATGGTTCAGGGGCAGCAGCCAAACCCCTATCTCAAGCTCAAAGTTCGCAGAGACCACATCATCGACGACGCCCTTGTCAGAGTGAGTCCAATGTCGCTGTTGCATTTGTTTGGGATGTCAAGTTGAGGCACCAGTCCCACTGTGTTTGTGTATTAATTCAGGCCGCTTGTTGTGTTGCAGCTGGAGATGATCTCCATGGAGAACCCGTCCGACCTGAAGAAGCAGCTGTTTGTTGAGTTTGAAGGGGAGCAAGGAGTTGATGAAGGAGGAGTTTCAAAGGAGTTCTTTCAATTGGTTTTGGAGGAAATCTTTAATCCTGACATAGGTGAGACATTTTCTTTTTACCTTCAGTACATACTACAGCTGCCTTCACAAAGTACGTAGTGTCTCATGCAGTGTGCATACAATCGGGACATACTACTTTGTAATGATAATGCACCTTAAACTTTGATTGTCGCAGTCTATGATAAAAGATTGTGGTACAGAATGACCAGAAAAGCATGCTGGCTTGCATTCTACATTATACATATGTCATTATGTGGTTTTATGGAAGGTTATGTGCTGAAGTTTTTCCTGGCCAGGGACAGCAACTTGCCGATTTTAGCTTGTTGCCTGACAGTCTCATGCTAACCTAGAAGTATTTAGACAACAGGAATTTTTTGTGCAAACTAAACAAGCAAGTCTTGCAGCAAGTGAGCTTTAGAGGTTCCGATTTTTTAACCCTTGAAATGAGGCAAACTAGCTGTTTTGTCTATGTTCTAGGCTTCATGATGGGCTAACAGCTATAGCTTCATATTTACTGTTCAGACATGAGAGTGGTATCAATCCTCACATGTAACTCCAGTCCAATTCAATTCGAAGTGTGATGAAGTTCAGAGACCATGCCTATAAAAAGGTACCTGATTTTAAATCTGGCCACCATCCCCATCACAGCAGTCTTCTTGTCCAGCAAAACAACTCTCCCAGTGCTTCCGCAACGCTTGTAACACTCCCTGGAAGTTAAGCAGAATGTGCAATGAGCGCTGAATCTCCTAAACTGTCTCAAAACAGACATGCATCAGCTTGAATTTCACAATTTAAAGAGATCCAAATCTGGCGAGTAGGGCAGGTGGAGAGCGATGGTTGTGTTGTTTTGGCTAAAAAACTGTATAATCACTGCACTGTTACTCATACTAAGTGTGTGACTGTGATACGCTTTGTGCACATGCAGTTCGGACAGAACTTTTTAAATTTCAACACAAGTCCTGTAAGTAATTAATTTTCCTTATGTGTTTTCTGTCTCTTTCTGACTTTCTAAACAGGAATGTTCACCTATGATGATGAAACCAAACTTTTCTGGTTCAATTCGTCCTCACTGGAGAATGAAGCACAGTACACTCTAATTGGAATCGTCCTGGGACTCGCTATTTACAACAACTGCATCCTGGATGTCCATTTCCCAATGGTTGTCTACAGGAAACTCATGGGAAAGAAAGGGACCTACTTGGACCTGTCAGACTCACATCCAGTATAGTAACTTTCTCCCAAACTTAATACATAGTGAAACACTATAGATCAGTTTTATTTCCACATGTAACTTTTACACAAAGGCAATTGTGCAGGAGTTTTTTGAGTTGCTGAAAAGAAAGCAAAATATTTTATTGCTGTAGGTTCACTGTAGATTTGACAGCAAATGTTTCTCCTGTTGCAGGTTCTCTACCAAAGTCTGAAGGGACTGCTTGAATATACCGGCAATGTGAAGGAAGACATGATGCTCACCTTCCAGATATCACACACAGACCTTTTTGGAAACCCTATACTGTATGACTTGAAAGAGGAGGGAGACCAGATCCCTGTTACTAATGAGAACAGACAGGTGAGTCTGGTTTACTTCAGCTGACAGTGATTAATGTGGTAGTAAGCTACTGGAAAATGATGATGCTAAAAAAGTAGCACATAGCAGAAAAGTAGTAAGGGAAGCAAAGTGGTTCAGTCATGTTTATTATTGGGCAAGGTCTTCATGAAGTGTTTCCCTCAAGTTGGTTGTCATAACGCACCATATAAGGCAGAATAAACCCTATCAGGAAGTCACATTGTCTCGCTTTAAAAACTCCTGCAGTGTGTAAGTATAGCCATTCATACAGCTCAGGAGTTACAGAAACTCTCACAGTAAAAGAGGGACCAAGGTTGGAAGATGCTGCACGTGACCTAATATATTATATTAAATTGACAGTTATAAAAAGGGATGTCACAATCAAGTTTTTATTCACCCCAATCTGATCCGAGTCATTTAATATTTTGTATCTGCCAATACTGAGTCCCACTCTGATATCATTTTACATGAACATTTTTAAAATCAACACAATGTAATGTATATGCTTGTCAACTGAATAGCTCTGCAATGCATGAAGAAAATATTGCATTATTGCTTCCAAGGTGTTCCTTAATGTCACATAGGTTGTCATCAATCATGTTAAAAATCTCCAATAGGGCACCCTTTCAAATGTTGTGTTGAGAAGTGTACCATGGCTCCACAAGCTCCAAAGAAAACCTGTTTTCTCTACATGCATGTCAGAAAATGTTTTGTACTTTAGCTGTAGTACCCGATTCGACCAACAGGTGGAGCCTCTTACTGTTTAATACTGCAGTGACCTGAGGAGGTGGTCACTCAGACTAAGGGCAGTTGTTGCAAGCAGAGAGCATTGTGGGGGTTTAGCTAGCAATGGGCCACCATGACGAAGACTTCTGTGGTGGTTAATGGCCTCCAGTCAGAGTTTGTGTGTTAAAGACAACCTGAGCTTGACTAGGACAGATTTCCTATATACACTGCTCCAAATTATGTGGCCATTGATGAAAATATCAATATCAGCAATTATTATAAAAGAGCTTGTTTAATAAATGAGTTATGCATTATGAACAATAAATTATGTTATTTGAATTACATGAAATCAACTGGAGTTTGGTAGGCTAGTTTAGCTAGTTAGACAAACACAGTTATTGCAGTTTGATTTTTACCTGTTTTCAAGTTCTATAGATTTTTTTGTATATTTTTTTCCCTCTAAGCAATTAAACATTTGTTCATGTAAGGATTTTTTTTAAGATGAGGTAAGAATCTGGCCTTAAATCAATTTTGATTAGATGTGTAGTCACTATGCTTTGGCTTTGTAGTGCAAAAAAGCAGTTCAAGCATAGTGTGTAGAGGCTACTGACCCACTGTCCTTGTTCCTCTTTTGACTGAAATGTACATTTCACAAGTCCAACAGCCGGAACGTGATCCATATAAAAAATATGCAACACAACTGTCATTTCCTCAACAGTACATTTTGTGGGTCTGTTTATTATCTAAAAGCACCAAACACGCACAGTCAATGTTAATAAAAAGTTAACAATGAAAAAAATATTTTCTGGCACATTCAACAGATCTTTTTGTTGCTTTTGACGTCTATAATTCACAGGAGTTTGTGGATCTGTATGTTGACTACATCCTGAACACCAGTGTGGAGAGACAATTCAAAGCCTTCAAAAAAGGTTTCCTAATGGTCACGAGCGAGTCCCCGCTGAAATATTTGTTCAGACCAGAGGAAGTAGAGCTGCTTATCTGTGGAAGCAGGGTGAGAAAATACATCGTAATTCAGATTTTTATTGCTTAATTGTGGCCAATGTTTTATTAACAGCAGTATAATCTTTTGTCAATCCACAGAAACTTGACTTTGAAGCACTTGAAAAGACAACAGAATACGACGGAGGTTATAGTAAAGACAGTCAAATTATCAAGTAAGTGATGAAATCTAAAAATGATTTGGGCTGGAGGTGGTTCACACAGATTTTATGAGGGATTTTCTTTATTTTCTGCACACAGAGACTTCTGGGAAACTATTCATTCATTTGGAGAGGAGCAGAAGAGGTTGTTTCTTCAGTTTACCACTGGCACAGACAGAGCACCAGTTGGAGGCCTCGCCAAATTAAAAATGATCATCGCCAAGAACGGCTCTGACACAGACAGGTACAGCGAAGTCAGATTTAAATCATCTGAAATTTATCACTTAACATACCTGAACAAATGCTTCATTTCCTGCGATCTGGTGAATTTTATGCAACGTGTGCCTTTTCTGCATCGATCTATGGTAGAAACGTCTTTATTTATGTAAAGGAAAACACAAAATTCATCAACCAGGGGGCAAATGAAAATATAATTGAATATATATGGATCTAATTACATTGTCTGCAATAGATTCAGTGGTTGTATGAGTTCATAATCCATATTTTGAGAGTGAAAAAAGGCACAGAGCTGAAGAAAAAAGGCACATCCTTGTCCGAGGCATTCGGCGCTTACGTGAAAATATACCCATAACTGACATTTTTGTAGTTTTTCAGAACAGATCTAGACGCAGAGCTCTCTGTTGATGCTCAAAAACACTTGTCTCACCTCCAATTTGTCCACTTTTCTTACGTTTCCTGCAGACTACCAACCTCCCACACCTGCTTCAATGCACTGCTGCTCCCTGAGTACTCCACCAAGGAAAAACTGAGGGAAAGACTCCTCAAGGCCATCACTTACGCCAAAGGCTTTGGGATGCTGTGACAGATCCAAAGGAAAGTTTTCAGACTGCATTTTAACAAAAAAAAAAAAGGGAGTATCACAAAAACACATAGGGAAACGCCATGAAAAAACAAAATGCTGCAATAACTTTGTGCCTAACCAAACTCTTGCAGCCACCATTTGTTGGCCTTTCACGCTGAGGCCTCACTTCCTTTTAGAGCCACTTTCATATACGTTAGATTTCCCCAAAGAATTTAAAACGGCACTTAATTTTTTCACGTGTGTTTTGTTTTCTGTGCAGACATAAGTAATGTTTGATTTGTGAAACTGTGAAAGTGCACTTATACACAGCACATGCAGTATATTTATTCTCTTAGTTGGACTTTTCTCATGTTTTTGCAGTCTTCAAAATGTAGCAGTATTCAGTCCTCAGGCTCTTTTCCCACTAGAGTGCACTGCTCATAATGGTGCTCTTTGGCTACGATTGTCATAGTAGTATGTTAAGGTGAAGCCTTTTGTATTACTGCTAATCCAAATACCCTGAAGCTTATATTTAAAGTATTTCCTATGAGCAGGACAACAAACTGTCCGCTGACCTTGAGTTGATTTTATGGTTGTATTCTAACAGTTTTAATTTTGTCGTGCCTCTTGTGTTACATATGAAATGAATAGTGTTTGTTGTGTGGTTGCTCGCAGGGTTTCAGAATGTAGTCACTGACTGGTCGGTTCAGACTTTCACATCCTGAAAATAGTGTTACTCTTGGTTTATTTGCTAAGAGTTTTTGATTGCACATTTGTAAGTGCAGTCGCCAAATGTGCAATGCCTATATGAAGAAAAAAGTCACATGAACTGTTTTATTTGGCCAAATATCTCAGGTACATAACGAATGTGCAGATAATGTGAAACTCTTCTGTAAATCTACTATTATGCAAAATAAAATAACGGTGAAAAAAATCTAAATACTCATTCGATTAATTGTGCAATATAGAAAAATCAAAGCTGCTGCAGTCAATATTTTTTATAATACTGATCACAGGACTCTGTGCAAGGTGAAAGAGGTCAATCACAAGGACAAACCCATAGAGAATTATTAAATGACTACAATTACTATCAGCTTCGAATTGACTTTCAATGAATTGTTTTATTTTTACGGGCTGCAACTTCACCTTTTTGGCCAGTTTTACTGCTGCAACGGGCATCTTTTTTTTTGCAAAAAAAACACATTGTACACTTCATTATTCAGTTTTTTTTTGAGGGGGGGG
>OMNN01006699.1:1462-13816 GCA_900302755.1 Chromis chromis
GTCGCCCGGCCACGGGAACTGCCGCTGGCCGCTGGATGTCGCCAGCAGTGGCATGAAGGGGTGAACGCTGCGGAGGAGAAGAAAACGAAGACAGATGAAAAGAAAACAATGGAAAGTCAAGGGTTTAATGCAAACATTAACTGTGTTTTTGTAGGAACGGCATGACATGACTGGAATTTCTGGTATTAAGCACTGCAGCAAAGAAAATAAGTGACTCATTTCACCATCCAAAAGCAACTGAGCTGAGGTTGAAATGTTATTTTTGACATTTATTACCATGACATATAAAGAAATCGGACTTTAATTAGAAATAAGTTTCATTTTTTGTGCGTCGCCACTTTCTTCCCTTCTATAGAAAATTGCACAGACATTAAGTAAATTGCTGCTTCAACAAACACCAGATTATGCATTCAGAAGATGTAGTTATTGCTCTCTGTTCTCACAAAGCAGCAATATGCTCCGCTAAATTGTAACTCTGAAATTAGAAGCTGTTCTCTCACTGAAATGTTTTGGATCATTTGTTTGTCTCTGCTCTGCTTTTGTGAGAAATGATTAGAGGACCCGACTAGCATAACACAGCAGGGCGATCAGGCAGAAAAACAGACTGAACATAACTGAATTACCAACATTTGACAATTGCATACTTTCATCTGTTCACATTGTTGCTCTGCTATCTGTTTGTACTGAAGCTCAATACAATCGTTCTCCATCAATATGCCTAATATTTGTAGTGGGCATCACTGATCCACAGTATTAGTATTTCTACGTCTCATTCTTTGTGTATTATATAACTTTTTCCTCACGTCTCCAAGCTGCAGGGACTCTTTTCTGTCCTCTCCATATCAGGTTCTCCGGGCAACTCATAATGCCCCTCAATAAACTGCATTACCTACGTGAGGCTCAGTTCCCCTTCTCACCTGTCTGCTTATTCTGTTGGTTGCAACCACAGGGGGAATTATTGAGGGATTTCGATGGCAGAGCTGGTGTCTCTGTATTCAAGCTGCATAGGGCAAAAAGCTGTAACGATAAACTGGATGTCCTAGCTTTCAGTGCGTCTCTATTTAGTCTGTCTTGCTATCCTCCCTGGGCAGAGCATCTCTGTCACTTCCAGAGCTGTGTCGTGTGACTTTGTGCTGACCAAAAGTCAGAGATTGATAAACACCAGTGGGCAACGTTATTTATAAACTGCAGCAAACGTGTTCATGTGTGTGTGCAGGCTTTCCAGTCTCACAAAGTTTAGTTGCAACTCTGAAAACTGAACTAATTACCAGGCAGTCAAAGCTCACAGTTTTATTCAATTGTTTTCTACATTGTCTAATTAAGTTTCTAAATATTGTAATGAATAAATAAGTGTTGGTTTGTACCCAATTCTGTTCTGGCAAGGTTTACTTATTCTCAGACCCACAGATGGAGTTTTAAAGGAGGGAGGATTGTGGTGGGAGCACTGGGGTATGAGGTGTGACTGTGTGGCAAATGGTGTACATGGCCGACTGGTCAGGCAGGTGGGAACTTTAGCAGAATTTTGCTGAGGGCCCTGGGAGGTCATGGCTGGGAATACAAGGAATTAAGGGCATGTCGACCTGATAACTTCATTGCACCACACAATAAAGATAGTGTTTATTAGGGCTGCACTATTAATGACATGTCTTGGCTTCACCTTAGGGGAGCCGTCATACTGCTGCGAATGCCGCACTGGAAAAGCATCTCGTACTTGAAAGTACTTTGGATTTAGGGCAAGTGATGTTAAACAAGAACAAAGAGCCACGAAGCAACACAACTAACTTGTTCAACCACATGCAAAATCACCACAAACTGCAGCACCAAGGTCATGTTTCCTCACTGAATCCTCGACCTTGTCCAGCATCAACTCAGAAATCCGTAACAGCGACAGGAGACAGAGTGAAGCGCACAGCGTGAAAGCCAAAGCAGCTCTGTTGACTTTCTTACAATTTAATTTGCTTTTGCTTCTAGGAGAGGAACCGTATAGAAAGACCAGTCTTATTCTGATGCAAAGATTTATACATTAACAGGGGTTTATCCTGCTGACAACAATAAACTTATTCACAGGAATGCTGCCTAACGTGGAGCTAAAGGTACTGCTCTGTTTATTTAAATGTGAAAGTGCAATAAAAATATTTGTCGCTAAAATCAATAAATAACAATTAGAATCTCAATGCTGATCAAATTAATCGTGATTATCAATTTAATCATAATAGTGCAGCCCTAGTGTACATAATCAGTTATTTTTAACTCCAACAATTAAAATTTTTATACATTTACATTATTAACATTATTAATATATTGTACTTACCTTTATTTACAGTAAAAACACATAGTTTATTCTACTGTATTCAGGTTATAGCAAACAAACTGAACAGGAACGTCTGAGTTTTTAGTACTATACCTGATGCCGTTGGTGCAGTCCCAGTACGCCTGGAACCTGAGCTGAGGTTGCAGCAGTTCTTCGTTCCCATCAGGAGGAGCTGTGTGGGTGTCCCATACTGACACCACTCCCTCCGTGTCTCCACTCAGCAGATACCTGCCCGACCTACACAAGCACAAAGAAACATAAGTGGACATAAAACACAATGAAGCTGCCAATAGGTCATAGGTAAATGATCATGACTGCCAACGCTGTTAAATGTGAAATTGAATGACTCCAAATTGACGTGTCCTTTAAGGCAGTGTTAGCATTTTGTCACAGTTCAAGCTGACACAGACGACTGGGCAGAGTTCTGGTTGGTGATGTCAACTTACTGGTCTAGGTCAAAGTAGATGCGCTGATTAGTGGCGACGTTCCTCTTTAGAGAAAACACAACTTTTCCAGGCTCTCTCAGGTCCCAGCACAGGATTTCTGGATCCTACATGCACACACATACAGACAGGCACTTCAGAATACATCACATTGACCACATTCATTTCCTGGAGACTTAACCATTGCGACTATGAGGTAAAATTTTACCCTGACTGCCACTTAGGACTATTTTAAAGATTAGTCAATTAATCTCAACAAGAAATTTTCTTCAAAAAAGAAAAAACATTTAATTTCATTTCATTTCATTTTGACAAACTGTATGTCTACGTATAAAGCAGCACAGTATGAAATGTAAACAAAGGCTTAAATATCAAACTGTAAAGCAAACAGAAACTCCACTATGATAAAATAATAAAAGACACGGGGATTCTTTTTTAAGTCAGTAGTGTAACTCCAAAAGAAATCCAAGTTTCTGTCAAACCCCTGAACAAAGTGAAAAAGTTGAGTCTGTATATTAAACAAAGTGCGATGCTAGACAGAGCTTGTCCCTTTAAAATATGCGTTTCTCTCCAATGTATAATTGTTCTCTGACTTTGGTAGCAGTTTCAAATACTATGAAATACAGCCGAAGCCACAGCACAGCCGTCGTCTTTAACTCGTGTGTGGTGCATTTGTCAGAAAATGTCGCAGTTATAAAATTGGGATTTTAGCATTGCTGAGCTGCAGCTTGGAAGTGACGGCTGGTTAACGTGTAGTCTCAATGGGCCTCGTTTCGGTCTCTATTTCATGTTCGTTCTGTTGTCTGACAGTAGAAACGGAAACATATGTAAACCACAACATTTTTATTGGGATTTCAGCTGTATTAAAATACAGTATGTGAGCTTAGAGAGCAGGAAAGAAGCAAAAAAAGATGTAAAGTAAACACCAAGTAAATGCCCCAAGTAGCACCTGTGTGTTTTCTCTTCAGGTGCTCATGCGCTGCACTGGTGCTGCTGTCGTCTGCCATCACTCTGCACAGTGTACAAACCAATGTTAAAAGTAAATGCTCTCTGATAATTCAGAACTCGTCCCATTCTTTCAAAGCCTTAGGTCTTTGGAAATTTCCACACTTAACCGAACAGGACTTTGCTGCTGGAAGCTTGGTCTAAAACTGTAGCACTAACTGCAGCTGACTAATGACGGGAGCCAAAAACAACTGATGGCATACTCAAGGAAAACAAGCACAGGCGTTTAACTGATAAAGATTACTTCAGTATGACTTCATATTTGCTTTCAGATATACCATTTATATTACTTATATTGACCTGATAATGTTTTCTCATAGACTGCAATGTACCCTATCGGTAAAATGTATATAGTGAGGTTTCACAATATATGGTTAGCTAGTGAATGTATAACCTGAATAAACAGACACAGTGTAACAGGAATGAATGGAGGGCAGTTAATACAGAGGCTGGTTTCACTGTAAATCATACTGAATTTATTGTGATGCCTTAAGTTACCTAATTACTGACTAGTAAAATTAAATAATTTTTCATAAACACTGAAGAAAACTATTTAGAAATAGCAAAATATAAGGTGTACAAGCTGTGACATGGAAGTTCTGCACCACCTTTTATAAAACACAGTGAATCCTTTAGCTTTTGACTTTTGCCATCATAAAAAGCCGTTATGCAAAACCTTGAGAATGCTTAACACACAAAACCCACAAACAGTGCGTGTGCAATCCATCAAACAAAGCAGCATCACTACCTCCAGGTCTGCTCTCTGCGTGCAACAGTGTGTGTGTGTGTGTTGATGTGTTCACACCTTGCGCCCGCCGGTGTACAGGTAGTTGCCATCAGGGGAGAAGAGCAGATGGGTGAGGCCTCCGTGGTGGCGGGTCGGCAGCAGAGCCAGCAGGGTGCCGTCTTGGCAGGAGTAGAGGCCAGCGCAGCGGGAGTAAGAGCCACAGGCGTAAACAGACTGGCAGGGGCTGAAGCCAAAGCAGGAGATGATGCCACTCTGGCCTTGCTTTTTCACTGCAGTGAGGACAAGAGAGTGGCATTTGGCAGAGCTTTCAGCCTTTTATCGTTCACTAGACACAATTTCCATTCATTTGTACTCAAAGTTGACTTTCTGGCAGCTCCCTAAATTCATGATTACATCTCTAAGAGGAGCACATTTCTCAACAATGCACATATGAACTCAAATTTGGATAATCTGTTTCTATGTTTGGATTACTCATTTCCAAGTCATTCTCCTTTTCTCTCGTGACAAACGTCTTATGGCATGTTTTTGGCACTATAAAGCAGGCGTATTCGTCACATGTATCACATAACCTGTTTTGGAGACTGAATACAGTTCTTCACAATTTGAAGTTCTTAGTTATCACGCAGCGTTAATGGAGTCAATGATCTACTGGAGCGGGATGTTGAATTGCCAGCAACGCCTGGCTGAGAAAAAACTGAATAAAATAAAATAAATGCTTATTTGAAGCGTTTGTTGCCAGGTTCTTCGCTGCCTGTACACAATATACAACCATGAAAGCTCAACCTTTCACCTGAAAAATAAAGCTATTTGTTGATTATATCTTGACGGTTTAGAATACTCCGTTCATTTCAGCACATTAAAAACAAAACCTTTCAGCGACCTGACGGTGTTTTGAAATGTGTGACAATGATAAGGAATTCATCACAGTAAACATTGGGTTCTCTTTAGTGTCTGTCAGAAGTACACAATAAAAACTCTCCTTGCTGGTTTGTTCAAGGTGACTTCAGCCTGCGAGATGTGACAGCCAGCTGTCAAACAGCAACTAATTGAAAAAAAAAAAAGAACCAACTGCCTTCGCAATATGCTTTTCACAACGCCTCTGTTTACTTATTGTTTGTCAGGAGCTTTGATTTTTCAGAGAACATTGTTTGTGAATGCAAGTCTTTTTGTTAATTAACTGTTTGGAGTGTCCTTCAACAGAGTTTTCCAAACAGTTCCCGCTCTCAAATTGCAATACATACTTTACATAACTCATAATTTATTATTTCTTGAAATTAATAATGCATATAACCATCATCATTAGTCATCATCTAAGAGGCATTAGTACACAGCAATGTGAGAGCAGTTTAGAGACATATTGACTGTGGTTTCTTTACTTCCAGACTTAATAGCCATTTAAAGTACACATGATTTGTAGTCAATCAACTAAAACACTCAAAATCGCAGTTAATTTGCATATTGTGAAAAATGCAAATACATTCTTTTCTTGAATACAAATTGCAGCTTTTATCCTAAGTATAGTCCGCATGAGTCCTTAAAAGCTCATTTACCATCCTTTGTTTTATCATGTAGTCTTCAGTAATTTCACGTCAGGATTATTTATGTGTATTTATATATTTCAATGCCAAATCTAGTCAGTCTTCGTCTGCTTGACATTATTGCCTAAAAACAAATATTGAAGTCATCCAAAACTCTATTATAGAGATACACGGTATTCTAGATTTATTACGGCAACTCCGAGGAACAGAGAAAACCTCCTTAAACCTCGTCTATACTTCTCTTTCTGCAGCCTCAAAACGGGTTCGATTTTTGCTTTCTCCCACACTCACGCCATGTCCTGATCATGCTCTAACTGCATGTCAGTCAGTTTTATCTATTATAGAACATAAACATTAAATCTTATAGCACTAAACATTTCAGCGTGAAGTTGTGTACTGCATTTCTGACTTTGAACATCATCTTATTTTCGGAAGAGCTGCATTTAGGTAAAGTACACAGAGACCTTAATGCATTGGCCTTTTTAAAAGCACTAAATAAAACAGAAAACACTGATGTGAAGTAATTAGGAAGAACTTATCGGACAATGTAATGAAAAAGGTTACAAGGTTACAATTTCATTTAGCAGACGCTTTTATCCAAAGCAACGTACATAGGGAGGTAGGCGGGGCAGCATTAAGGACCTTGCCTAAGGGTCCTCACTGGATACCTGCATCCCAAAAAACTGGAATGATAGGAGAAAGAACCTGTGGTTTATGGGATAAAGTATACCTCTGTGGGTACGTCACTTGGGAGGATGAGGTTTAAGGTGAAAGCATGTGAGACCAGGTGATAACTGACCTACAGTTGGCCGCTCTTCACAGTCTCTGCCAGGACGCTCAGTGTAGAAAACCCTGACTGTTTTGTCAAAGCCGCAGTAGAGCTGTGTTCCATCTGGCGAGAAGCAGAGGGAATGAGCTGCCGTCAGCTCATCCAGGTGATTGTAGGGTCGGAAACTGGCTCGTACCTCGCCATAAAACGCATCCCACACATGGACAGGGTTGTCACGGCTACTGCTGGCTAGACTGCGGAAGAGGGGTGAGAGGCCAGATAAAAATATTGGCTAACAGTAGAAGAGAGGTGATTACTGAAACATATGGGGAAGAGAACTGAGGCAGCAAGAAGCACAGACCAAATGATGCAAAATATTCTAAAAGGGTTAATAAATATTTTAAGTGCTTAATCGTCCCTGAGGACTTTAGTTTTTCCACAGCTAGCAATTAACGAGAGTTATTATGAACATATTCAGAGTTCAGTGCAAGGAACATACTAGGACAGTCAAAAGAAAAACTAGTGTAATAAAATAGTAATCAAAGAGCACAGAACAGATTCAAATCAAAAGGGCTGCTTACATCTTTCTGAGATATATATTTCTTGAGTATGATCAAAAAACTTTTTGATTCATTTTCTAGTTTCTAACATCCACGTGAATACATCAAAACAAATACACAGCACTGTGCTATGCCTCATTATAAAGACAAGACGACAGCGCGGCCTTATTGATTCAAATCAGGGCCAAAGACTGAGCCATGCCTTTTTAACTCTAATTATTGGGAGCTGAACAAATGCTGAAACATCACTGCAGCTCAATTAGACAAAGGAAATTAGCCCCTACCGCTGCTGCCGTGTTCTGTTATGGCCCCTCTGAGCCACGGCTTTATTCCAGAGCAGGGAAATGCCCAATTATAATGCTAGACTGCTGCTAGCTTGGAGCAATGCCTAGAACTCAGCGCAACTTAACCGAGCCATAGCAGGGGCCCTTATTCCCTCTCTACAGGAGGGGCATCAACAACACACAGCTTTTGGCAGACAGAGAGTTCAAGGAGCGCAGGGGGAGGACTGTGAAACAAAATGACGACGTGAAAAGAGGGAGAGAAGAAGGCAGGCGGGAGACAGAACAGGTTTGCTATAGATGTTGTTAATAATCAGCCACAGTCTTTCATCTGGCTGCCACAGCACTTAACAGTGTACTCCGTCTGACCACCTAGCTGTGCACTGCAGGAGCTCCCCTCTGAAAGGTGGCAGCGATCTGAAGAAGATCAAGGGTATTTGCCGTCAGCTCCTATTCACATCCTCGATCTCATGACAGGCAGGTCTTTGCATGGCTTTGGCATTTACACGCAGCGCTCTGAAGCGGTTCATTATCCACGAGACATTTGTTGATCATTTCGCTGTTTACACAACTCTCATGTCCTGATGTCCATCTCCTGACCCCCCCACCCTCCTCCACACAGTGAAGGCTGTTTGCTGTTAGGATGGAGCAGTGCCAACGCTGGGTCTTGATCAGAGGGAACTGCCGGAGGGTGGAGGTTGTTACTGGAGGATGATGGGAGCTGGGGGAGGAGGGCTACACACTGTTGGCAAAATGACCTTAGCTCGTTAGCATGGCCCTACCTCTCTTACCAGACGATCAGCATTCGCCACACCAGCGGCTGGGTGTTGCTGATGCTGGCTTCACTTCACAGCGTTCAACCCGTAACACAGTGATGTCATAATTACCACCATTTAAAAAACCTGCGAGAGTGCACCCCTGCACACACAAGGCAAGAAAGGAGATGAAAAGGAAAGCCTCAAGTCAGGGAATCATGACGCCCTTTAGGTGTTGTCCAGACTCTGGAGTGTTGTTAGTGGGCTGAATAATACTGAAACACATCGTGGGCCTGAAACAGCCGAGTGGATTGTGACAGAGGCAGACGAGGCGAAGGCCAACTCTTCACTCATAATGAGACACATCAGAAAGCTTTTAAAGCTTCTCTGCACTCCGGCAGCCAGCTCCCATGACGAGAGCAAACCATTGGGATCAAAGAATGAGTCAGAGGCATAAAACAATATCTTCTGCATTCGGACAGTCTATTAGACATGCTCAGGCACACAGAAAATCACATTCAACACTAATCCCAATCCAACTATGTGAGATTTAACTTAAAAAACGATTGACACAAGCCTCAATACACAACATGGTTCCTTTTCTGTGGATACCTCATTTACCATCTGCCATGTAAACATCTCATTTATCCAGCTGCTGGGAGCTGAGGTTGAGGTAATGGCTTGGCAAAGATCAGGTTTAACTCACAAGCATGTCTCTGGCTCCAACGAGTTCATCTTGGGGTACCAGCAGTAGTCATAGATGGTGTCTCCTTCAGCCATCCTCAGCACTGGACTCTGCCACAGGACAACAGAAAGGAAACATTTATTCAGGTATATGAGAGACTGAAACACACAGCAGTAAAAACTGACTAATGACTGATAGGATCCGTCAGCGCTGAGGCTGATACTAAATAGGTGGCTAGAAGGCAATATCACAAGCTTTTCTTTGCAGTAAAATTCAATTTCGAAAGCCAGTGGCAACTTGTGGGAAACAGAGCAATCAACGCTCAATTTTCTACCCTTATCACAAAGGCTGTGAGATCTCTGTAATGGAAGAAAATGGATTATATTTCAATTATTTTTGCTCAGTGATCCCAATCTACCAGCCTGTAATACAATTAAAGGATTGGCTCGCCACTTGATATGTCCCAAAACCCAAAAGACAGACTGTCTATTTTATTCCAACGATAAATCTTCAGGAAGACATTCTCTCGAGCGGGTCGCTGTGAAAACTTTGTTGATTTAAACACAACAAACATGCAGAACTTGCGCTCAACAACATGCCGCTGTTGTGTAGAACGGGCCTCAAATCAGTTTTAGAAACTGGATATTTCAACTGGCATCCTCTCAGGAAGTGGATTGTTAATTATATTTCACACGTTTGTCATTTCAGCTTTTTCTGTCCATGAGAAGCCCCGAGGGCCAGCTATCTGTGTGCTCACCATCTCGGGCAGCAAGTCCCAGTTGTAGCTGTAAATCTCTGGAGGGAGGTTGTACACACGGAGCACATTGTCTGCACTGTTGGTCAGGATACAAGAACCATCAGGGGCCCTGGGTTAGGAGGAGAGGGAGGACGAGACAGAGATGATGGTGCATTAACCGCTTTGAACTGAGAAAAACATGGACTCTGATTTGTTGCATGATAAGGTTGCTGTACGGGAACATGGAATAGAACACAGGAATATTAAAATTTCACACTCAAATGACATCTATGAAGCTCTGACTTACACCAGGGGCATAATTAAATATATGCAGCTGCACTTTAGTGAGCAGGCAGCTTATACGATAACATTTATAGCATTTAAGCAACGATAGCATTGTGTGAGATATCGAATTATACTTGACCACAAGATCAAGATAACTCACCACCTGAGGTAGTCCCTCCTGAAGAAGATATTGGAAAGTACCCTTTAGCTTCAGCTGGATAGTTAGTGAAAATATTTTAACACTGTAATCCAGCAGATCAATAACTGTCCTTGATATCCGCCATCAGGCACAAAATGTAAAATACACCACAGGTTTCGTTGTAGTGGTATTACTTATGGTAGAAAACTCAGAATAAAAATCTATACCTTCAAAAAATCATTGTGTTTTTCGTGTCACATTATTATTATAACAGAAAGAGATTACCATTTGCAGCCTTTGAGGTAATTCTCTGGAAAGTTGGAGTACTCATTCCAGGAACCAGTCAGCATCTGGGGGTTCTGGCTAAAGTCTAATCCAAGCCTGCAAACAGAACAGAGACAAGGACAAGGCCTCACTCAAAGATTTTAAAACAGAGTAACAATGAATGCACACAGCAAGCTCATCCGCTCCATTTAAAAGGAAATCTTTCATTTCATTAGTGTCGAGAAAACATAGGTGACTAATTGAATACAAACTGTCTTGGTTTAATTAAGGTTAATTTCCTATCCTGGGACAAATATGTCACTGAATATAAACCACAGTGTGAACTTGGGCAGAGCTCAGGAGGAAAATTACTGGTGAGTTAGACCACTTTACTTGCAAGTGCTGAGCTGCTCCATTTAAACACAGTGTCACGACACAGTGGAGTGGATTGTTAATTACATTTCACACGTCTGCAGGTGAATTTAAAGCCCCTTTCACACATGCACTACTTTCCATTAATCTGATAACATCGAACAGTGTCAGCTTTGTGTCTCAATGAGCGCCCTGGTCACCTCTCCGTAAAAGAAGTCTTACTAGGTTGGACCAAGTAACATTTAGGCATCACTTTTATCATAACACAAGAGTGAACTGCATGCACTCTCATTAACAGATAAACTGTCACTGTATGACAGAATACCAAAGCGAGCAATGTTACATCCCAGTCTAAAAAGGGCTCTACTGTTTTTGTCTTTTCTAATGCAGTGTCAAACATTTAACTAGTTTACACTGTGATGCTTTTTTTTCCTACTTCAAGATGAGCGTTATTACAAAATGTGCTGAGGAAGTGGAGTAACATCATTATACACAGACTGTTATCAGAATATTCAAATTACAACTGGAACGCTGACTGTATGAGCCCCAGGCTATTTTCAGGATAATCTCTCATTACTTTAAAGCTCTTATCTTGGTCATTATAAAGACTAGCCACATATGCTGTATCTTTTTTTCTTTTTTTTTTAAACAGTCTAGGCTGTCCTGCTCTTCCATCGTTTGTATATAAGTTACAGAATTATATATTAGCCTTTATATCAATGATTGCATTGCTTAGATATTACCATATAAAGACATTAACATATCTTTGCAATGCTGAGTTGTTTGAATGAACAATTCAAACAAGGGTAAACGTGTGGAGATGGATGCACAGCTGTATATAAGTTGTAGCTGTAAAAACTAAATTGAAATTGAAAATAAATCTTTTTTTGCCAACTATTCATCACACAAACAAGCAACTAACATTATTGGAAAGCTCAAGTTGTGTACTTATATTTGACATGTGATACTCTTTGTTGCAATGAATACTTTGAGAGGACAAAGGGATGTGAATTTGGACACAAGGTGCTCTGAGGGTTACGTTGCTCGCACACGTCTCCACAATTTCCTGCAGGGCATTGGCTGAAAAGGAGTTGGTTAGTCACTTTAGACCAAGTGTGTGTGTGTGTGTTTTATTTGTTTTAAGGGAGACAACAGCACAATTTTGATCTTCGTTGTAAGGCGCTGTTGCCTGTTTCAATGTGAATTGTAATTAATTTAATTTTTAGAACTGCACTTGTCATTAGTGGACAGCATGCTAAGTTAACTTCTTTGCTGGCACTTGATGTGATGCCACATGGGAGACATTTTAATCCAGTGGATTACGGTAAATGGGCTGTCTTAGTTATTGCTATTAGCAAATCCAATACTGGAGTTATAAAGTCTAATATGATTACATAGTTTGTTTGGGCACTTGAGTGTGTACTGAAGAGCAGTAAACCTGGTGAAAAGAAGCTACATCAAAC
>OMNN01006701.1:5180-19430 GCA_900302755.1 Chromis chromis
TATATGCAGTGAATTACAGTATCAGCAGCAAATAATAAAAGTAAGTGACTAAAATAATTGACTCTTTTTTCTTCTTCAGTGATTTGCCATGTATAAAAAAATATCACTTTGTGTACCACCCAGTGTGAGAACCAGTGTCAGCTTGCCTACCACTATAAAAAATAGTCCGACTCCATCTCTGGTTGTATGGATAACCTAATCCTTCAATCAACTCTGCGATTGGGGTTTTACCTACATTTTAAAGATAATGTTTGGACCCAACAAAGAAGAAGAAAAATGATCTAACAGTTTGCATAAACTTCTGATGAAATTATGTTTAACCAACAAACTACATGGAGTTAAAGGGATTAGGTTTTCCTCTACAATCAAAGGTATTTCTAATTGCCATCTAATGACTGGTGGGGTAAACAATTTTCAGTTGATTACTCATAAAAACAAAGTTGTTCCGACTAGTATTTCTATTGTTTTTAAAAGGAATTTTAACTCTTTGTGTGCTTAATTACTTTAATTATGAATTAAGTTGATAAATTAAAAAAATAAGATGCTCCAATGTGTAGAAATCCTAAACCTAACAACGAAGGAGAGTGTGAAGCCAATTTCACTAAGTTGCCTCAATTTGAATTTAGCTTTATATCCAGGAGGTCACCACTGTCAAGGAAGTTGTATTTAATGTGAATTTACTTTGTGCTACAAACAGAATCAGCAGCTTTGTTCCAACGTGGTTCACCTAACAGATAACTCTTATTCTCAGATTACCTGTAATGTTCCTCTCTGTTCTCACCGTCTGCAGGCGGCCCAGATAGACGACAGTTTGAAGACAGCTGAAACTGTGGTGTCCGTCACTGTTGAGGATGTGAATGACAACATTCCAGAGTTTGATCAGCCCGACTACTCTGTAACACTGCTGGAAAACTCTCCTGTTGGTGCTGTTCTGTTTAAAGCTGTTGTCACTGATCTGGACCAGGTACTTAGTTAACGTCTTACACAGGCCGTGTAGGATGGATCCTGTCACTTAAAGCTTCTAATGACCTTCTTATGGCTTATTATTTACATCCTCCTCCCATCCGTGTTACTATTTTCCAGGGAGGGTTTATGGGAACCCTGGAGATCCTTCCAGAATCTGCTCCTTTCTCCATCAGCTCTGACGGGACGATCAGAGTGAAAAACTCCACCGCTCTGGACAGAGAGGCCACAGAGAGCATCATGTTTCAGGTCAGCTAGATAGAAAGATAGATAGATTAAACATGATCACCAAAGCAATGTGGTTCCTTTGAATGGCATAGTGCTTTAAAATATACAATTTAATTTTCTAAAATAGCTGGCCACTGTAGTTTTTATTTTTTCCAACATCACTGACAGGAGAAAACAGTGCATTTGTTTAGGACTACTTTGAGTGGCAGATTTATGCACAGTGCTTCTCTTGTGGCAGCATGTAGCATTGAGTCAAATACATGAAGGAACAAGTAACAAAATTGCAGCTTATTTAATATTTTTGGACAAAATGAAACCTGGAATGGAATGTTAGAGAACCTCAACAAACCTTCTTTAAATATATATTTGAATCCCTTTTGTATTTTTTCTATTACTCAGTACTTGCTACTGACAGAGTGTGAGAGCAGCTGTGAAACCAGTTAGAGGCTCAGTGTTGTGTTCAAGGACTCCTGCACACTGTATTTGAGCACTGATCAATCAATCAATCAACTTTAATTTGTAATGCGCTTAATCACATCTACAGAAATTTCGAAGCAGCCTTCACAAGGGAAAGAGAGAACCCAACAGAACCCTTCCCAGAGCAAGCAGGAGCAACAGTGGCGGGGAAAAACTCCCAGAAAAATATGATGGATAAAACACATTGTAACTGCATACAAGAACCATAACTGTTTTATAACTGTGGGAAACAAATAGTGTTGTATTTGAATTTAAATACTAACTTTGCTCTTCTTGTTTTGTTAATTAAAAGATTAAAGCAGTGGACCAAAATCCTCCCAACAATGTTTCAACAGCGTCAGTCACTGTGACTCTCCTGGATGAGAATGACAACAGCCCCACATTCACCAGCAGCAAGTACGAGGGAAAAGTGTTTGCCAATCAGACGGTGGACCTGTTGCTGGTCCAGGTGAGTGATGACACACTTCAATACTGTTCAATATTGCTTTTCTTGGTTTGTTTCAAAGAGACACACCCTCCACTGCTAATGACGCACTGCTTTTTACAACTTAAGAAGTCATGCCACGATTAAATCCTTTCATGACTAAGATTTGTGTCTGACACATTGTGATGTTACACTGACAGCTTGTTGCTACATCCTTGTCATTTGATGTTTTAAGAAGTGCTGTTAAGACTGATTGTAGCTGATTGGTATCCTGTAACTCAAAGGTTGTGGCAGAGGATCCAGATGCTGGTGTAAACGGGCAGATCAAATACTCTATTGACTTTGGTAACAATGAAGGCTACTTCTCAATCGATGAAAACACTGGAGAGATCTCACTGGCTAAGCTCATCCCCCTGGTGCAGAACAAGATGTTGGAGTTCCCTCTCTACATAACAGCCAGAGATGGTAGATCTAAATAGTATTTTTCCAGCATAATCTATGGCTTGGCTGAATCAGTGATTCAAAATCAAAACCCCTTTCCTGACTCTGATGATTTATCCTGTTAAAGGAAATTAGCCGATCATCCCTAAATCACAATTTTTTAAAGTTATAAGCATGATTTTATTTTATTTTTTTTGCATTTTTATGAAGCAAACCATTAATCTAGTCCTGAAGGTGATGTTAATATTTTTCAAATTAGTTCCTGTATCTGTATCAAGGGGCAGAATGTGTTTGTTCTCTGTTGGCTAAAACTTTCAGCTGTTCATCTCAGTCTGTGACGTCACATCAAGCACTTCACCTTTGACAGTTATCATAAATTTGTTATCACACCCATACACACTGGTGATGTCTTATCACCTTGTTTGTTTCATCTTGCTGCAATACTAGATTACAGATCTCAAAAAGAATCATAACATTAAATCTATGGTTACCATCCGTGGAGCTTTTTCAGCTCACTTGTTGACATCTAACTGGAAAACAAGGTCGTGTTTCTTTGTAGATGACCATTTCAAGAAACAAAGTTTTTACAGAGTAATTGAACATTGCTTAATATAAAAGTCCGAGGCCAGGAGAATGTTAAAGTACTGTGCGCTTTAAAACAAGTGGTTGTTGTGTTTTCCAGCAGAATGTGAAAAATCCCTCCCCCAAGAGGTAAAATCAGGGAGCTCTGCAGCCAATAATCTTTGTAATTTCCTAAACATTCCAACAGTGTGCCCATTTGAGGTGGAAAGTTCTTAGATATGGAGAAGTCTGAAAATGTCGGTCCCCTTTAAGTCATGAAAGAGTTTGCTCACAGGGAATCATTTAGAGTTGGTAGGTCTCTCTCTAAAGTATCGTAATCTCTTCACCTGACTATGCAAAGTGCCCAGAGTTGACCTGTGATGTTAATTGGCACTATATACAGTAAATAAAATTAAAATGAACTGAATTTAACTGAATTGAATTTAACTGAATTGAATTGAATTGAATTGAATTGAATTGAATTGAATTGAATTGAATTGAATTGAATTGAATTGAATTGAATTGAATTGAATTGAATTGAATTGAATTGAATTGAATCCATAAATGCCTCTTGGGCAGAAATTGTGGAGGTGTTGCAATGCAGCCTGAAGGATGCTATGATGATGACTATAGACGAGTTTGGACAAAAGTCATACGAGCCAATTCGTTAGAAGCATACTGAGGCCTTGGTGCAGTGCAAAAAGCACTAAAGTAGTATCCAGGTACAGCTAAAAAAAAATACAATATTGTGAAAAAGTTAGTAAAAGTTCATCATTTTATTTAAAAAAGTAAAGCTACATTTGTTCTAAATTCTTAACATGCAAAGTAAAATATTTCAAACCTTTTTTTTTTGTTTTAATTTTGATGATTATGGCTTATAGCTCATTAAAACCAGAAATTACAATTCAAACAGTATAAATATTGTGTATCTCTCAGTCTAGCTAGTACAGTTCTAGTTTCCAGCAGGACGTAGCGCCTGCCCACAGAGCCAAAACTACCACCAAGTGGTTTTCTGACCATTAGTGTGCTTGATTGGTCAGTTACCTCCCCTTACCGGAACCCCATGGAAGCCCATATGGTTTATTGTCATAAGGAAGATGAGAAACACTCGACCCAAAAAACACAGACGAGCTGAAGGCGGCTATCAAAGCAACCTGGGCTTCAATAACACCTCAGCAGTATCACCTCCATGCCACACTGTATTCGTGCAGTAATTTCAGCCCCACCAAAGTAAATGAATATACTTTCTAGAAGTTGGACATTATATTATAACTCCTATTTTAAAGAAAAGATTTTTAGGAAATAATCTAATAATTTGAGATACAGGATTTCTGATTTGTAGGAGCTATAAGCCATAATCATCCAAATTAAAATAAAAAAATAGCTTGAAATATTTCTCTCACGTGTGATGAAAGTTTACCTTTTTTATTATTATTATTTTTAAACACTTTTTATTAGGTGCACATACCAGCACCCCGCTAAGATGGTGGAGGTTTGCAGCTGCATTATTCTTTAAAAGTAGACTAGCTGCCCCCTAAATGCATACATCTACCTGGAACTACAAAGACAGTAGGTAAAAAAAAGACTCATTGCACTCAGTCATCATAATATCCTTCTCCACCTTTCCTCTAGGGGGCGTCAAATCCCGCTCCTCTTCAGCACAGGTGATGATTCGCGCTCCTGGTGACTCAAAACCTCAGTTTTTACAAAGTATCTACCATGGCACAGTAGAAGAAGGGCAAGAGCCAGGACTGGTGATTCTTAGGGTAAGTTTCTCAGTGGATTTCTATGAACTTTTTATCAGCCACCTGCTCACAGGACATCCAATGTGGGTTTGTATTTAGGTTCTTGCTGTTGTTTAAAAATGAGTTACCTTCAAATTTCATGAGAGCAAATCCAGTTGACCATCCTGCCATTGATCTGTATCTGTTTAGGTTGACTTCCTTGCAATAGATGCTGAGATTCCTGTGACCCTCCAAGTTGAAACAGAAGGCGACAAGTTTGCCATCTCCTCCACCGGTGAATTCACTACAAAGGTGGAGCTCGACTATGACGATGCTCCACACAACTACTCTGTGGAAATCTCCATCACTGACGGCATCAACAATGACAATGCAGTCGTGGAGGTTCAAGTCACCGATGTCAATGATAACAGTCCTGTGTTTGCCTCCAGTTCTGTCACAATATCTGTCCCAGAGGACGCAGACGTAGGATCCAATGTTACCGACGTTCCAGCTACAGACAAAGACAGCGGCTTCAACAAGGAGATCAGATATTCTTTGAGAGGAGGATTGGGGAGGTTTTCCATTGATCCTGTGTCTGGGATGGTAAGTGTGGCTGCTGCTCTTGACAGGGAGACCCAGGCAGAGTACGAACTGCTGGTGGTGGCTGAAGATCAGGGTCGTCCAGCCAGGTCGGCCACAGCCACCCTGCTTGTCCAAGTATCCGACATCAACGATAACGTCCCAAAGTTCTCTGAGGCCGAGTATCAGGTTGAAGTCTTAGAAACGGAGGCAGCGGGTACAAACTTGTTCAACTTGTCAGCCACAGATCCTGATGAAGGCGCAAATGGGAGAGTTACTTACAGCATTTTCCAGCAGAGTCCCTCATCAGAACCTGCTGTGTTTGAGTTGGACTCCTCCAGTGGGACTCTGCAGCTGGTCCAGCCTCTGGACTACAGCAAGGTGAAGGTATACACTCTGAAGGTTCAGGCCTCTGATGGGGGGACCCCCTCTCTGGTTGGGGGCAGCTCTGTGGTGGTGAAGGTGAAGGACGTGAACAACAACCCACCAGAGTTCAGTAAGGAAAGCTATGAGGTGGCCGTTTCAGAGAATCTGGGCAGTGGTGCATCTATTCTGACTCTGGAGGTCACCGACAAGGACGAGGTGAGTAACATGCAACGTGCAGATCACATGCTTTTGTTCTGGTCAGCTGCTTCTGATCTGGAAAAGTTTTGGTTCTTGGTGTAGTTGTGTTGTGTTTGATGAAATACATGCAGTAATTTGGAGGATCTCTTACTCTTTTTTTTTAGATTTAATCACTGATGAGATGAATAATACTCGCTTTGTTACTCTTTGGACTTTGGAACTGAATGTACTACAATATCTCAGACTATAGGAGATAAAAATTACACTTCTGATAACTACCTGCTGCTGTTCCATTGCCGATGATTCACTCTGTAAAGACATTAAGCCCGCTAACCTTTCTTTGTAGGGTGGATTCTCAAATGGCTTCTTCCTCTACGAAAGTGATACTTTTGAAATTAACAGACATGGCATTGTCTCATTGATGAAAAATGCCACCTTGGACAGAGAGACCGTTGACACCTACATATTACAGGTATATCTGTTTTTTTGCACAGCAAGATTTTCTTTTCTAAATCCTTGTCTAAGTCATGAGCTTCTCATATGTCATAAAACACACAGCAGCTTACATCTTCATGGTACCTGACAAAAGGAAGCGGTTTAATACATATGCACTTGTTGTAAATTTTGATATGAACCGGCTTTAAAGATTTGTTTCAAAATTTTTATGGGGGCTGCACGGTGGCTCGGTTGTTAGCAACGTCGCCTCACAGCCAGAAGATCCCCGGTTCGCATCCCGGTTAGGACGACTGGGATCTTTCTGTGTGGAGTTTGCATGTTCTCCCTGTGCAGTGTGAGTTTTCACTGGGTTCTCCGGCTTCCTCCCACAGTCCAAAAACATGCTGAGGTTAATTGATGATTCTAAATTGTCTATAGGTGTGAATGTGAGTGTGCTTGGTTGTCTGTCTCTCTGTGTAGCCCTGTGATGGACTGGCGACCTGTCCAGGGTGTACCCTGCCTTCGCCTGAGTCAGCTGTGATAGGATCCAGCCCCCCCACGACCCTACAGAGGATCAAGCGGTGTATAGATAATGGAAGGATGGATGTTATAATGGGGCAGCCATGGCTCAGAAAGTAGAGCAGGTTGTCCACTGATTGTAAGGTTGGTGGGCTCCAAGTTGCTCCCAATGGAAGGTGTGCACCAGTGGTGTGTGAGTGTGAATGAGAAACACATCCCTGTGTAGAACCCAGCTCAGGTTAAAAAGCCGTTATATAAGGCAAGGCAAGGCAGATTTATTTGTATAGCGCAATTCAAAGTGCTTCACAAAAAAATTGAAAAAGTAAAGTTAAAAAGTTAAAGCACAATAAAACATAGACAATTTTAAAAACACACAATTAAAATGTAAAACATAATCAATAAAACATGAATAATATCAATTTGAATGAAGTAAAAGAGAACAGTGCAGACAGGACACCTTCAGTTGTCATATGCACAGCTAAACAGAACTGTTTTCAGCCTGGACTTTATCCAGTCATCAGGAGGACTGTTCCAGAGTTTACCGTGTTTAGTTCTGACTCTGGGCACTAGCAGAAGACCTGAGTGCATATAAGTGCAGACCATTTACCATTTAATAATGTGCTTATTCCTTGGTAAATAATATGTACATATACATACATATCAATTACATATAGCGAGACTCTGAGGAGGTTTTTTGTTTCATAAACTTTGTAAAACATTTATTTACAAACAGAAAGAAAATATATATATATTGAAATGAGTACATTAAAAAATCCCCTGAAAAAGTAACTCCATAAATAGCTCATGTTTGTAAGATCATGTCTATATTTTCAGCTGAGTTGATTCTGTTCTGTTTTTAGGTCGTGGCAGTAGATCAGGTCACTGATGGTCTGAGCTCCACCACTCAGCTCAACATCACCGTCCTGGACTTCAACGACAACACTCCACAGTTCCCGAGTATCCCTGACCCCCTTAGGATTCCTGAAGGCGACTACTCAGAGGAAACTCCAGGAGAGATTTTCACCATCGTGCCCACAGACGCTGATCTCGGCCCCAATGGAGAGGTCACCCTCTCCCTCCCCTCTCCACACCCACTCTTCAGCTTCAGAGAGGTGAGACCTGGGAAGTAAATGTGGGAATATACAATATGTCAACCTGAGCCACAGCAGGAGGCAGTATTCTGACTCCTTTGTAATTTAAACAACCTTTATCTTGCTTCCGGATGGTGAAAAATAGTGGGAATTGAATTTTATATTGAATTCAAAAATGCATCTTGCAGCAAGCAAAATATAAAGTGAATGCACAGTGCAGGCACAGGATACATTGGACCAAGAGTGTATGTTTTGTGTATGTTTTGCTTTTCTGGGCCATTTTAGTGCCATGTTAAATGTGTATAACGTCATTCCATTCTGTGATGATACTCCACAATTCTAAAGGCCTTTTCTTATTTTGTTGTAGCACCTTTGTTGTAGTGCTAATTGGACTAAAGTCAACTTGCATTCCAAAACTTTTACCTTGGCTGTTTAGAGGAAATAGGTGCATTCTTGTCTGGCCTAAAATGTAATTATTCAATATTTTGTCATTCTGCTTAGGCAGTGACGCAACATTAACGTTCATACCAATAGAGTTCACTGGAATTTGAAGTTGCACCGTTCAGTTAACCTGTCAGTTAGGCAGACACATGCAGTCTTCCCTCATATGCTGTATACATGTTAATGAGTAGCTGTGAGTGCTATAGGGTTAGCATTGGGAAGGAGCACAAACTATTGTAACTACTCAGTCATAAGGAAATATGACCAGACACAGAGGAGCAGTGGAATCAAAATGTTCACTGATGTTGTCGATGCTGTGGGTGCCCATGTGACGTGTGTTGTGTTCCGTGTTGCAGGATGGGACGTTGCTGGCTGTTGGCCCTCTGGATCGGGAGAGCCAGGAATCATATGACCTGGTTGTTAAGGCTTCAGATAAAGGCGTCCCGCAGAGAGAGGTGAGAGATGTCTGCAGAGAAGATGGAGGGACCCTGAAACAGACAGCAGTCACATACAGTTCATCAGAACCTAATCTGGCAGAAATGCTGGTGTTTTTTTTAGGTGTACAGGGAAGTGGCAAGACAAAGTAATGGCATTGAACTCACCAAACCTGGTTATATACATTAAAACTAGTTACTGCTTTTTAATATCACACACAGTCACACAAAAACGTTTACAGTTTCAGACCTCCATTTAAACTCTCCAATTCTTACTAAAATGTATTTCTTATTGTTAGGCTGACCAATTACTCAGACCTGAAATCATATTCACATGTTGTAGCCAAACATGCTTTAAACGGGGCTACAAACCAGATACAGTGTTTAAGTGAGCAGCCAGTAACAGGGGCTGTTTAACTGGAGTAGAGATTAGACTGATGCCGACTGTTACTGCACACATGTGGAAAACGTCTTCATTAAACTGAACTTTGTACACCAGAACATCACCACCATCAGAGTGAGCCTCTCTGACGTCAATGACAACAGACCTGAGTTCAGCTCCAGCAGCTACGTCAACAGCATCCTGGTGAAAGACGCAGAGGAAGGGAAGCTGCTGCTGACGCTGTCGGCCACCGACCGAGACATCGGGGACAATGGTAACATCACCTACAGGTCAGCTGACTCCAACATCATGTACACAACCTGGTTCTGCAGATTATTCCTTTAAATTTGCGGTCTGCTTTGGCAAATTTCAGCACTGGGGTGATTACAAGTCCCGAATCTTGAATAAATGTATTTATTTTAAATTTGAATGAACATCTGTCACATTTATCCAATAAATTAGGCTAGTAAATTTAGTGCATGACAGTTCATTGTTGTACTTTGTTGTGTGTCTGTTTTTAGCCACATTATGGGAGTATTTGTTTAACCTTATTCCTAAATGTTGAAGGTATTCATTGCTTTTTGCTGTTGTAGTTTCTCTGCAGGAAGCTCTCCATATTTGGCCCTAAACAGTGAGACCGGGGCGGTGACTTTGACCTCTGACCTCGCTGATTTAACAGAAGACACCACACTGGTGCTGACAGCCATGGCCAAAGACCACGGCCAGCCTCCTCTCAACTCCACAGGTCAGTCTGACGCCTCTGAACATCTCAGGCTGGTCTGACTGTTCAAAGAAAAAAAAAGAGGAACCAGTATGGCAGGGTTCAAGAAAAACTAAAGTAATAGTAAAAGTTATAGTACAAGGATAAATGGTTTTAATGACTAGAAATTCAACAATATTTTCCAAGTGAAATCAGAAAAGGACTAAAACATGACTGAATAGTGTAAAGCTCGTGTAGCAGCAGAGAAACTGTCAACATGGAGATGTCAAACCTGAGGAAGCATCTACAGTAGTTCATGTACCACGATCGGTCACATAAATGAAAGTTTTAAAATGCAGTTTAAACTAGTTTTTAAAAAGTAATCTAATATGATAAGGTACATTACTTTGATTAAGTAAATCAAATTGTAACAGAGTAACCAGTAGTCAGTGACCTATTACATTTCAAAAGTTACCTTCTCAATACTGACTATATCAACAATAACACCTGTTTGTACTGTACATGTGTTGTTATTTTGTCCGGCAGCTCGCGTCGTGGTCAATCTGAGGATTGTCAGTCTCGAGGAGGGCGTGGCCTTCCAAAGCTCCCTCTACAACTTCAGCCTACCTGAGAACCAACCAGTGGGGGCGACGGTGGGAAAGGTCTTGGCCTCCTCAGGGAGCAACCTTTACGACGTGGCCTACGCACTGAAAACACACACTGACCTGTTCTCCATCGACACCAGTGGAGCAATCCTGACTACTGCACAGCTGGACAAAGAAAAGCAGGAGTGGTACATCCTGGATGTGGAGGCTGTGGACACGCGGACCCCCCCTGCAACAGCAATGGCAACGGTATGATCTGCGCAGTCCTCACCTTGTCACCTTGTCACCTTGGGATAAAATGTCACCTGGTTTTGCAGGACTGTTAACAAAGATGTACTTGTATCATCCAAATGCAAAATGTGATTAAAAACTGTGTCAACACAAATCTCACATACTTAAATACAAATTCTACATGTAAATATAAACCACATTTGATAAACATTGGATGATATAGTGCAAGACTGGTGTGATCTCTCATGGACGGATTTCAACGTAGTGTGTTCCAAAATGGAACCAGTTCATTTTATTGATGTTGCTTATCTCGTGCTTATTTCAGAAACGTTCAGGCTTCTTAGGGCTTCTGTGGTTTGGAATTAAAGTCATTCTATGATTAAAACAGTTGAATTTCTGGACACATAACAGCAGATGGGTGACAATATAAAGGAAAACCCAACATAAAGTGAGTTAGGTGTTGCGCCATCAGTTGCTGCCAGAACAGCTTCAGTGCACCCTGGGATTGATTCTTCAAGTTAGTGAACTCTACTGGAGGGATAAACACCATTTTTCTTAAACATTTTCCCTCATTTGGAGTTTTAGTGATGAGTTGCATACACATTGGTTCAAAACCTTCCCCTGGTGTACAATTAAGTTGAGATCTGGTGACTGTGAAGGCCCCAGCATATAATCTACGTCATCAAAACCCCTCTTGCCCTGTGGATGAGTGCATTGTCACCCTGGAAGAGACCACTCCCATCAGGATAGAAATGTTTAATCATAGGATAAAGGTGATCACTCAAAACAACTTTGTATTGATCTGTAAGACCCAAACCATGGCAGCAAAATGCCTCCACAGCATAACCGAGCCTTCAGACTTTTCCTTTCTTTTGTCACCCATCTGTAATTTCACTGATATGAGTCTCCAAAGTTAAAGGTGTAGTTCTTTGGCCTGGACTGATTCAAATCTTGACCGATTGTGTATCTCTCTCTCAGGTCAGAGTGCAGGTGGAGGATGTAAATGAGCCTCCACACTTTCCCCCTGAGGGTTATAAAGCCTCTGTGTTCAGCATTGCTCCATATAAAACTCCCGTCATCACCGTCAAGGTAAGCACGCCCAGCTTCCATTCCGTTTCCATTTGTCATGAAATATTATGATGACCGTTATCTCCTCTGTGTTGTATGATGATTGTAGTAGCCATAAAAAGTGACCACGTACTTTGACCCGAAACTCACCCAGCAGTGGTTAATGAGTCAGTGAGCAGCAGTGAAACATGTCACATCATCAGGAATCTGTCAGAGGCAATGTTATCTGACGCTCTGCAGTTTTACCGTATTTAACATGCCCATGTAGTGTTTTTATATGCTGGAAGACATATAATGAATGAAATACTCAGCCAATACCATGGTAGTATGTCCACATTGAAACTCAAAAACACAGAGGTCCAGGGTTTCATACGTAAGTTAAGGAATCAACCCTGTTATATTCACAGCCTGGCCCCTGCCTGCATTAATCATTATGTTGGTAAAACTGATGCATCATTGCTTCAGCAGCATTTTGCTCTTGGAGCTATCTTAAATTACTTTGGTGGGAGTTCCATCCACTGGTTCCCAGCCTAGCAATCAAATGTATGGTCCAAAGTTGTTGTGTAGCTCATTTTGCAGACAGTGTGACTACATTCAGTCATTTCTGATGATAAATCGGCTCTTTTCAGCAGAGCGTTTTTTAAACCATCGTCCTCTGTGTCCACCTGCAGGCTTCAGACCCTGATGTTGGAGACGAGGGTCAGCTGCACTACAGTCTGTCCGCTGTCAGTTCCTACTTTGACGTGGAGGCGTCCACAGGTCTGGTGTATGTGGTCTCAGCAGCAGGTCTGGATGGACAGACAGTTGCAGTGGAGGTGAAGGCCACAGACCCCCGAGGACTTTACGCTACAACCAAGGTGGAGGTGAGCGTCTAGGACAGATGAGAAAGTATCATTGCCTTTTGTCATTTTCTCTAAGAAATCTAAACTCAAACCATGCACATGAAGTTTGGAGGAAATGACTCATGGGAGTTATTTATTGCACAGTGAACATAATAATCCTATTATCTTTATTGACATCAGCAGTGAAGGAAACAAAGCTGTTAGTACACCATAAGATCTTTATTACTCCTACCGCAGTGGCAGAAACTTTACTGATGTAGTTGCAGTACAGTGCGGGAATGAGTTAATCTGCTGACTGCGAAATGCAGAATGGGAAATGCAGTAAAACAATCATAACTCTTGTTTTGTCTCAAAATTGTTAAAAATCTTTTTTTGTTGGGCCGCCGTATAGCTCGCTGAGTTAAGGCGTCACCATGTGGGCGCAGGTCGCCAGCAGCGGTCATGAGTTCGACTCTGGCTCAAGACCCTTTGCTGCATGTCACTCTCCTCTATACCCCCTTTCACCCTGTCTCTCTCTCTCTGTCAATAAAACTGTGTTTCTTGGTTGTATGATTGTGTATGGGCTTATGTTCATGTTTTACTATGTATTTATCATTGTTGTTTTACTGTGCTTTTTGTGTGTTGCTGGCATTTTACACCTTGCCCAGGGACTGTGGTTGGAAACTAGCTGTATAGCTAAAACTGGCACATTTACAGAAATGTTGATTAATGTGCATTGTCCCTGTTCAAATAAACAAATAAATAAATAAAATAAAATAAAAGAAGCTGAAGTTTAATTTGTTGCTTCCAACTGTTTAGCATTGTTTCCTCTGAGTTTATTAAATACCTGCAGCATCAGACAGCAACAGGTAACTTTAGTATGATCCCTGACATGGAGACAGGATGGATCAGGATCTAACAGCAGCTCACACTGTGAAGTTTAAGTCACCTCAAAGTCACAGTTTATCATCTTCAGGTAAATTATTTTAAGTTTCTGAGCTCTATTGCATCTGTTGGAATATTTTTGCTTTACTGTATCATCAGACATAGACTGAATTTTCACTGTTTAAGAAGTTATAAAGACACCAAACTGTTAATTATTTGAACAGTTTGATTCATCTTTTGTCTTCTGTTAGTGCATTTTTATGTATTATTCATCTATATATATGGTACGGTGTCTCTCTCCGTCACAGTGGTGTCTTAATAATACTGGAAATGTGTCTGAGTGGCAAAATGACGCCACAACTTGAGGCAGTTTCCTAAAATAAGTATAATTTTTTTTTTTTAAATCCTCTCATAAAACAAGTTAAACTGGACGTTCGAGTCCAAAGTTGCTGCACATTTTATGCATTATGCCCTGATGGTATGAAATATGAGCTAAAACACATTTGCTACCCCTAATATTCGTTCTTTCTTTGGGACGCAGCATCTGTTTTCTGTGTGAGTTGATGCATCTTAATTTGTCCATCCAGATTGCATAAAAGATGCGTCCGGTCACATCGTCTCTTTCAGTAATGATCGTCTCTTCATCGTCGTCGTTTCGCAGCGAGGCCCCCCCCCCC
>OMNN01006714.1:8524-20988 GCA_900302755.1 Chromis chromis
TGTTTTGAAATGCTGTCATTCAAATATCAACAATGTTGACCTGTATTAGTTTTCCCATATCCAATAATTAGGAAGTTTTACTGTAAAACAAGAAATCAAAGTATGCAATTCCTCATCCTGGTATAGGATAGTTTTAAAGTAGCCTTCATAGAACATCAGTATTATAGAACTACTCAAATTCCGTTACAGCTTTTGGTTTTTTTGTACCATCTCAAGAGTTTAAGTGACTTTAACTGACCACCCCTATGAAACATTTCTACTAAACCACTGACAAACTCGAGGTGTCAACTAAATATAGTATCACAGATAATACCATATCCCCCCTGAGAAGAATGGAGTAGAATTATAAAGTAGAAGAAAATGGAAAGAAGTACTTAAATAGATACACTTCCCACTAATTAAATTAAGTACAATTACTACTTGTGGCCATTTTTTAACACAACATGTGTATAGTCTGTAGTGATGTAGTTCGTAAAAAATAAAAAGGCTATAGAGAAAAGACAAGACAATAAAAAAAAATCTTACCAGTAATGTAATATATGGTGTTAAACCTGCAGTGTGGAACTTTTGTCTCCTCCTTCTGGCAGTGAAAGTAATTATACAAACACTATTGACACATGCTTATGACTTTTTCTTTCCTCTGAAGTTCCTTTTTTTTTATCTGGAGCATCAGATATTTACTTAGATGCCTCCTAGTTTCTTAAGCTCCACTGTACTCCTAGTTGCACTTCACTATGGTTGCTTCTCTCTTGAGTTCTGGCAAACCAATCACTGCTGATTACCACGAAAATCTGGGATGTTGCCCTAAACACCAGATTTAAAGTTCTGGTATCCTGCAGAATATAGAGTTTCACCTCATTTGGCTTTAACATAATAGAAATTAAGTTATAAGTTCTGCACTCTAGCCTTAAAGATACTAAATATTAAGATTCTTCTTCACTGGTATCCTTAAGGGTTCTTCCGACCCTCTACAATAAAGCACCCCAAAACTACTACATTACAGTGAATTATATCCACAAAACCCTTTATGCAATCAATGTGACATTCCTTCCAGTAAAACCCTTTATAAACCAACTAACAAGGACTCACAGCGAAGGAGAACCTTTGCCTTTACTCTCCGTCTGATAATGGCTATCAAACACTTTTCACTGTGCAACCGCAGTGAAGTGCAAATTAGATTTGGAGATCTTCCTTAACAACACAGTCTTGACCTGCATCACTCCTCATTTGTATCAGTGCGCCGTGACGGTGCTGTAATTAGCCACAGAGCACTCAGCGGTGATGTAGAGGCAAACCGCTCTCTCAGAGGCAACACAATGTTAATTAGAGTCTGCGGAATTAAGGGGGGAAAAAAACCCACTATGCACTACAGAGAAATGGTTCAGTGGGCAAATGAGACGGCAAATGGGGCATAGCAAACTGGATGACAAATCAGTATCAGTATGTGTGTGGAGGAGGGTTAGTGTGTAAAGTTACATGCTTGTTCTTCATGTTATCTGTGAGCATGAACAAATGTTTAGGTGTTAAAGTCCATCTTAATTATGCATATATATGTATATATTTAAGGTATGGGTGATGTGTTTGTGTGGGTGTGAAGCAGAAACCAAGCCGAGCCCCTCTGGTGAGAGAGCACAGTAGAGAGCAGTATTCGTAGGAGGCGACAGCTTCTTCAAACAGCTTTTCCCAGAAAGTCATTAACATTCATTCACACAGGCAGCCTTCCATAAACAGTCATTAGAGGAGGAACACTTATTGTAACGCCGGATCACTGAGCGTCTTCACACTCCGCGTCGCCGTCTTATTCCTAAGTCGCCGATTTAATTTGGAAATCTATCAAACACTGTCTGAAATAAATACCTCCAATCTGTCATGCGGCCCGAGTTTGCAAACTTTTCCCGTCATGCCGAGGACATCCCGGATAGAGACGGTTTCATGGTGCAATCACACGGCTTTGTCGTCTTTGTTTTTCCAGAGAGGGAACATTTATTTTGTCGCATTTCTGCTTTTTTTGCCTCGTTAGCCTAATTACTGCCTAATTTAAGGCGAATCGGGGCTTGTAAACACAGTTTCGGTAATCTGTCATTGTGTCACATTCGATTTAAACTAAACTCAGCTGTGAATGATGAGTCTTTTGCTCCCTGGTGTTTAGTTAAAGGCAAGAAATCCCATGAAAAGCTCTCTCTAACTATCAATATGTCTCAAAAGTCTGAGTATTCAGAGGCTGTTCTCTTAGGAGAACAAAACATGTATTAATCCACTACTGAAAATAGTCCCCTGTTAGGAAAATACTGGCTATATATTTGTTAGCGAGGAACCAACAGGTTTGGGGCCACAGACACTGTAAGAAAATCAAAAAGTATGGAATGGCACTCCATTGGTTTTGATCTTTTCAAAGGATTTTTTGACAAAATGCAGAAAAGCAGCAGAGAAGCTAAACATGATAAAGCTTCAGGCCATATTTCAAGTTGCTCGGCTCTCCAGGCACATGGATTCCAGTCTCAATAATCCACCTCTTTCAACTTCTAACCTCTTCTGTTCTAGGTCACGTCTTGCAGGTGGTCTGGATTACAGTCTCATATCTAAAAACTCCACTCCTGGTTTCTTGGAAAACGGCTCAGAAACAGCTTTTCTGGGTATGCAGTGATTATAGTGATTTAAAATGGCAGTAATGCCTCCCAGCTCCAGCATGACTCTGCATGTACAGTACCAATAAATAGAAGTTTTCCTCTTTTAAAGTCATTTGAGACGTATCCACACAGGCTCAGTGCTGTAATTGCGGCCAAAATACTTAATACTGACTTGAAGGGGGTGAATACTTATGCAAATGCTTGTTTTACGTTTTATATTCTTAAATAGTTGACATGACTTTGTAGAAATCTGTTTTCACTTTGATATGAAAGAGTCTTTTTTGTACATTTTTGTCAAAAAAGCCAAATTAAATTGACAATGATTTAATTCTGAAAAGCAATAAAAGGAGAAAACTTGCAAGGGGGGTGAATACTTTTCTTCTTCACTGTATGCAAACAGTTGTGCTTAGGGCTGTCACAATCATAACATTTTAGTTGATGAGTAACTGACATACAAATAATTGAAATTGATAACAGCAATTGGGTATGTTAAATCAGAATTTGTGAAAATCTAAAAAAGGTGTCCCACAAGGTCCAATCCTGGGGCCTGTGCCGTTCACGCTTTATACTGATGACACTGCCTCCTATGTATCTGGTTGTAATGTTACATCCTTATGCTGATGATACAGTTTTGTACTGTACTGTGCTGTGAGGGTACTGTACATTTGTGCTGTTAAATCTGAGTTACAAGTTACCTGAGCAGCACAAATATTGAATAAGATACAAATATCTTGAAATTCGGATCATTGAGAAGTTTATATCCATCTATCATGTTCAAACTGGTGACGAAATAATGACAAAATCACACAAATAAATCACGTTTTCCACTGCACTGTGAAAAACACCTATTGAGGGAATTTTTCTGTCAGTCTTGGATAATGGTGTCATTTTATACATGCATGGATCAGCTGTGACTCTCCAGCCCTTGGACACTTTCACTTTGCATAAAGATTTGCCATCAGTGACAATTATAATATTCATCAGGGTGAACTGTATGCCAAGACTGGGAGGCTCACCTTCTCTGTAAGGTGTGATAGACACTAGGTTTTATTTATAGGCAGTGACTGTATTTTACCTCCTTACATTACCTCATTACTGTCTTTCAATATGAGCTCCTACCATATACACTGTAATCCAAACATTTGTTTTTACTGTTTTACTGAGCTTTGAAAATCAAGTTCAACTCACCATGTAGGTACATCCTGGAATAAATAACAGTCTAAAGTTTGAATAAATTTTATCCTAAGGGCAATTCAGGATTCTAATTTCAATGTATTTTACTTTCAGTTGTTGTTGTTTTACTTAATCCATTTGTTTTTAATTTTTAAATGCTCTAATGTGTAACTTTTCCCATAATATTTTATTGTTATCCAAGTTTGTTATTTGTGTGTCTGCGTCTTATTTTCCTACTCGGTTACATTGCAAATCAGGCCTCCATACTTTAATGCATTTCTGAATTTAAATAAAGGTTAAATGAATGAATGAATGAATGATTAAATTGTCTTTTTCTGTTCATTTTATGCCTTTATTAGTTAGTTAGCGCCTTTGCTCACCACTCTTTAGCTGCAAATTCAACAAATTGCTGCCTCTCCTTACAGTATTCATTCATCCTAAAACCCACAGTGGTGCTGTAGCTTTGCAACTAACCATGATGTCAATGTCAGCAGAAGCCTGTTGAAATGCAGTCGGTCCAATATTAGAAGTTAAACAGTTGGTGCCATTAAACCAATGCAAAAAGATGGAGGTGCAAATGGTGAAAAAACAACAAAGAAATCATGACTCAAACATAACATTTGTGTGAGTTTCATAAAGCTGTTTTTACAAAGGTGAACATAAACAACTGTAACCATCAAGAAAAATGACTGTGGTCAGCTTAAATAACCGCAATCAGGCAGTTATGGAATAATTGCGACTGGTCTTGCTAAACTCTAACACTACTGAAAAAGTTTGAAGACAGAGTTTAAATTCCATCCATTTATCACAACTTATGTCATCATTTAGCAACCATGGAAACGCATGCGACAGAGTGAAAGAATTGTTCCGGATGAATCAGAATAAAAAGCAAATAAAAAGGCTGTGTTTATGTAATTTGTGTGTATTTCAGCAGTCCATGAAAACCTTAGCGGCAACACAGAGTTGGATGGAACTTGAAATGGTTTTAAAAAAGCAGATTAAATCAACAATGATAAAAATTTGTTTCACATAAACTGGTTTTACAGAGTAATTAAAACACAAAGAAGGCCTTAAATTTTGCTCATTAAGGATAAAAAGTTTTTGACATTGAACCCAAGCCATCTACTGTAACTTAAGTCCACACTTTTTGCAAAAACCAATTAACCAATGGAAATTTATGTTTTTTCTTTGTTTAGATCTTAAAGCCCCAGTTTTATACAATCCGGGTATGAATATTGTTGTTTTCAGACTGACGCCAGCCTCATACTGTTGTTGACTCTTTGTCCTCAACACAAAACCAACTCCCAGCACCTTTCAGCTCATTTAATGCAGGCCGGTGTTTTGAACGATGTTTGGAGCTCCTCTCTTTCCTTGTTTAAAGGTCTCCTTTTCTATGTAAAGCATCTCTGGCTGCTCCCTGTGGACCAATTAGCCCAACTTAGGGTGGATCCTAACTCTCCACTCAGAACAGTCCCACCGGCCCCATTTACTTTCACTTTATTTGACTGAGGAATAATCCACTGGCGGTCGCATTGTTTCCCATGGAGCTGTGCTCTGAAATTGTCCGGCCTAAACTAAACAGATGTGGTAAACAGAACAATATCGATGCATGTTAGAAGCTTTAGTGCTGCAGGAAGTGTTCATTTATCATCATATTAGTTTGCAGCCTTTGGGAGGGAGAGGTCCAAAATACAGGGCTATCTTTGGAACATATTTATCCATTGACGTATACAGTTAGAGGACTGTTCGATAAGACACTCTGCTCTGCTCTGGTATTGGCAGAGTATTGATGGACCATTGACAGAGGTAGGTTTGTTTTAAATACTGTTTGAGAACCATAGAAAGACCACAGTTAAACAAAGGAGGGTAAAATTATAACATGGTCCTTTAGAGTTATTGTTGGTTGCATATTAAGCTAGTGGGAATAACTTGTGTCTAAGTTCAGACAAGTGTTTCTGAATATTATTTGCTTAACATCTGTAAATGTGGTAATAATTAAAGCTGCTCTAACAGATTCTTTTGCATCAATAACAGGCCAGATTACAAGGTTTAAGGTGAAAATTGTCACTTGTAGAGATGAACCAACAGATGATTTTCAAAGTGTGGTGTACTGTAGAGAAGTTAAAGGAATCAGCTTTGTTTCTAAATGCAACAGGCAGCTGTTTTCAGCAACAACAAAATGAAAGCTTGAAATCCCCACAGTACACTACCTGGTCATCACCAATTAGCCTGTAGATAATGTTAGCTGTGTATAGTTCAGCTGAAGAGCCTCATATCTCCTCAGGTGTCGGTAGGAAAAAAAGAGCTAGAAAAAGTCTGAATATTGGTCAGGACACTACAAATGAATGGGTTTAATGTTTGCCAAAATGCTCACCATATCAATTTGTAAAAGGTAATATATCTTGTAGCAAGTATTTTGTTACACAAATTCCAACAGTTAATGCAGGGTTAAATAATATTAAATATTACCACATATAACGTCCTCTAGAAGCCTTGTGCAGCCAAGTGCATTGTTACCTGTGTTATTATAATTTATATTGTCCACATGTGGTGTATATTCACAAATAAAGTAGTGTTTCGTGAAATAACCACAAATTTAATTTTATATTAATCAGTGCATGGCCTGCAGGACTTAAGGCATGTGTCCACCATTGTATTTTTTTCAGTTGTTTGAAGTTGTATTTACACTATAGTAAAAATCACAACAGCATTACAAGGTGCTCTGCATGTTTGAAAAATGTTCAACTTTTCTATCAATTAATCTATCGACTATTAATGTTCTTCCAAAAAAAAATTTGTGACAAACTGTGTCATTGTATAGTGCAGCAAAGCATAACATTTAAACAAATGTTTGCATATTAAAGTGCAAAACTCCAAAATAATAAAAAATAAAGGGTTTATTATTTAGGAAATTCAAGTTTTTCTTAAAGCCCTTAAAGTGAACAAGCTTGTATGTTAAACAAAGTGTAACAGCTTTAATGTAATGTAATCTAATAGAGAAAACTAACAAACTAAAGAACTCTCTACGGCTGCACTTCGCTGCGCTTCATTTACCCATTTTCCTGCGTGTAATATTCCAGTCGAGAACCAATATTGGCGCTATTCGCTGTGTATCTGGAGTATTTTCAGCCGCCACATTTCAACGGTGCACCTAATGAGGATAAATCAAGCCGAATGTGGCCTCCCACGGTGGCAGAAACACACAAGCGAGCCCTCCATCACATCGTTAGCGGCCTCCGAGTCAGGCCAAGTCAGCGTTGTTACGAGCCTCGGGGGTGAAATGTTAGAGAGCAGCAGAGACGGGGACAGTTGATTTATCTGTGGTCGCATGAAGGGAAGCTATGGAGGAGTATACGAGGCTGTATGTACGGCTGGGTTTGATTGACTGTATGTGTGTGTCCTGCCTGGCTGAAGCCCTAATGAGCAGTTGATTTTTCTGTCCGTGAGACGAAATCTCAACGGAAAAAGAAAAAAAAAAAAACTCAAAGCAAAATCTGATAGGGGCGTTTGATCAATACCTGAAGCTTGACCTTTCAGAGAGCAAGATCAGAGAGTTAGAGGGGCAGGTTTCCGCTTGACCTCGTCTTTTCTCTCTACAGCAAGCCGGCTCACTTTTGACCCGGGGTAAATGGTGACCTGTGCTGTGCAGTTAACCTGCTCCAGACCTCAGATCACAGGACAGAGATCGAAGCCAACATCCTACAAGCCACGCGCCACTCGGGGAAACTAATCATGCACGAGGTTGTCATTTCTGTGCACGAATTATGTACAACTTGCTCCCATCATAAACACTGTTCCTGAGAAAATATGCTCATTCTTTTTCATAAACGGAGAATTCATGGGCAAAGAATTACGGCAGAAGAAGTTGTTATGTACCTTAACTATAGCAACACATATTTACCTCCTCCTTCTGCATGTTTTGCCTGACACTCGGTAACTATTTGCATTCATTTAAAGCATATAGTGGCACTTTGCTGCACCCAATTCAAGCCCTGTATGAAATCACAATAAGTAAAACAACTTTCTTCTGCTAAAAAAGGAAAAATGTCATCATTCTTGCAGCATCTTAAAAATGTACAAAAATATAATGATGCAAAGCATAACAACGGGGTCCGGATTTAAATAAGTATTATTTGCACTTCAGAGAAATTTCAAAGACAGAATTTTGATTATGGTCAAAATGCAAAGCAGCAGGAAGTGGAGACACAATGAATCCTCATAATGCAGTTTGACAGCATCTTTCATTAGACTCTCCAGATGTGCTTCATTTGCAAATGTGGAAACCTGCTTCAGTGGAGTGAGGTGACAGGCATCAATAAAGCTGCACAACTATTTGAATATTAATCGTGATTTTGGCTTCCAACAATTAGATGCAGATGATATAGACACGTGCTGTAATCACACATGCTCCAATCATAAAAAACAGCCCAAGTAGATAAAATGATGAGGTTTGAACTTGGGTTAATCCGACATCAGAACACCTTACTTCACTCTTTCCAGAGTAACTTTTGGTCACAAACCTGTCTGAGCTGCTGGACTACAGTAACTGAGTGGAGACTAGAGGCTTCTCTGTAGCTACCATCTATTGTAGCCTGCATGTGATGCGTTCAGGGAACATTGGTAAACTGTTGTGTGTGTTGATAAGCAGATATTCAGCTGGTGAGTCATTTTGGGTGCAGTTTTTTTCATTTTTAACCTCTAGGAGATGCTCCAAGTTCAGGTGAAATTGTATTTCAAAACTTATTTTGATCCAGATTTGTACATTAATGAGAATGTTGGAAGTGAAAGCAGCACTCTGGTTGTTTAAATGTAAAGTGCAATAAAAATCTCAGTTTTGATTGAAATAATTGCGATTATTATTATTAAATCTCACTTTGTGCCAAGTTGTGTAAAATATGTCTTATCATATCGCTCTAAATCATTTATATTGCTGTTAATACACATGTTTTTTTTGTGTTTACTTGCTGCACAGAAGCAGGTTGTGTCATTTTGTGGGCCGAATCAGAATAAAAACCACGTTCTGTCCCTCCCTTCCCTGCAAGACTAACACTGCCTATCTGTTAGCATGTGTACCCACACTGAGATAACACTAAGAACACCTTCAGGGTTATTAGTTTGTGACTTTCAGACTTTAAAAAAAACAGACTAGTTTTCTCTCACTAGAACAAGCAGCCTAAATCATTTTTAAAACAGTGGAATATTCCTTTAAGCGAGGCCTCCGACCAACCAGCAGGTATCCAGCTGACCAAAGCCGTCAGGAATCACTGAATTGCAATGTTGTGAGTTCATTCACTGAAAATTTTTCCAGCTGCGACTGGCTGAACATCAGCTGTTGCTTTTCATGTGCACATTATTTGGAGCCAATTGTCAGAATACACAGAGACGTTATTCTTTTCTGAATAAAGAGGCTTATCTCTGGCTGTCATTACGACTAAGTGGGCATGTTCTTTTATTCAGACAGTTTTTCATCTTGTTCAGTTTCATTATAAGAAGCTAGTTTTTCCATTCAGAGCCGTCGGCACGTGTTTCTTTGGGCTGCAGGATTTGAATGTGTTCGTCACATCAAACTTTCCTCAGCTATTCAAGACTTTTTTGTGTGTTTCTGCAGTTTGCTTGAATAAATAACCTCAGATTTTAATTAGTTAACAATGAGAAACACAGAAAACCAGTTCAGATTGCTGCAGTTCAGTTGAATGAAAGCGTGACCTGAAGAAAGGCTGAGGAAGTTAAAGTCACTTTGTGCTGCTGAAATGTTGGGATGTCGAAACTTTCAGACTTTCTAGCTTTCATGATGGCGCTGTCTGCCTTCATGAAAATGTGTGACTTATTTTGTGATATTAGGCCTCGTGAGACTGTAACTCAGAGCTTTGTTGTTTCTCTTTTCAGAGATAGCAGCACAGAAACAGTTTCTCTCTTTAAATAAACTAGTTTCCTGGTTGATTTAAAATTTAAAATTTAGATTAATCTAAAAGTAGGAAAACAATCAGAAATCAGGCAAAATTAAGTACCATCGATGTCAAACTATATTGTCGAGTGTAGCTAATGTTATTAGTGCTAGCACCAACACATTGCTCTGGTGGAGGGGTTGTTAGACTGTCAAAAACAATTGGCTAATAACTTTTTCTTTATATTATACAACACAGTACTGTCACTGTGGCTGGTTTTACATGTCATTGGTTAAGTTTTCCACTTTGCTGGTTTACAACATCCGGACATGAGTGTAGAGAGAGGCCTGCAGTCTTAGATGCAACAGCTAACCAGGATGGATATAATAAAATACTAACTGACAAGTATATCAATGTTTAAGCAACAAACCGTGCACATCCCTCCCTTTTACTTCAGCAACAAGTAAAATTTCAACTATTTTATTCAACAAACAGCCTGCTATCATAGAAGATCTACATTTATAACCCCACCAAGTCATTTTTTATGTAACCATTTCATTGCACGGCATGTAGTTGCAATCAATTACCCCTTTTCCACCGAGCTGGTTCCAGTGCTAGTTTGGAGCCAGAGCATGACTTAGCACCAGTTCTTCGTGTTTCCACCATTTAAGCACCGGCTCCAGGTGCTAAAAACTGGTGCTTAGCAAGCACCAACTCTTTGCTGGGCCAGAGCTAAGAACCAAGTACGTCAGGGGCTGGGGGCAGGGTTATGGTGACCAACGATCAACGGTGTAAAGGGACACACAAGCGGTAATTTGTGTCCTTTTTCGCCCCCCATTGGACATCCCTGGTCCGATCGCAGATGTATTGGAATGACTCCCAGGATACACGGAAGTTTTGCACAAACTGTTTCGCACATGCTGAGATCCGGTAAAATTGTGTCCCACCAGTAGTGCGACTGCAGATGTTCCCATGCAACAGGCGACCTCTACCTCGCAGTTAGCCTTAAGACCATCTATAAAGCTAAACATAGATATTATCATCCACTTATTGCATTTGTGTAACTGCTATGTAATCGATACAAGTGTAGTCGTTTTACAGTGACGCAATGGCGTGGCTCTAACTTGGCTCCTTGCCAATGGAAAAGCAAACTGGTTCTTAGGAGATGCGAGATTTGAAACCAACTAAGCACTAGCACCAAACTAGCACCTGGTTCTTGTTGGTGGAAAAGGAGTAAATGACCCCTCTTGTCCCTTAAACTAAACTTAACCATCTCGCATGTCATGTAAATGCCATAAAATGACACAAAGAAAGCATAAAATGCGTAGAAATGACACAAAACCTGCCAGAAGTGACGTCCTCCCATTTCCATGATATCACGTTGCAAGAAAACATATAACATGATATAGAGAGCAGCTTATTCCATTCATGTTAATGAAAATAGCTATATTAATAATGATTTTTTTTTAAATACTAATAAAAACTATTATAATTATCCATCAAACCTAAACCAGGACTCTCTGCTATGTTGAAGGGTTGCAGGGTTTTCACCACATCTTGTATCACTGTGTTGTGACACTCATTATCCCTGCCCTGACTCATTTTTCTGTTTGCTTTAAAGGGAAACTGCATGTGCTCCTACTTTATTCCTGTATATACTGTATATATGTTACTGGTCGCAAAAGGTCACAAAATCTAACAGGACATAAAAGGCCTAACCCCAGCGGGCCAAGCACACGTCTTTTTATGTTTTCAAATATTACTCTAACACGGTGATGTTAGATATTTAAACAAAAAGACAAAATGTCCTCACTACCCTCCAGCAAATGTCACATTTTGCGGTTGTTTCAGTGACTTTGAAAACTTGACAACATACCTCCATGTTGTAGTGGAGCAACCGCAGAACAGACACATCATTACCAACTTGAGAACAGGCTATTAAAACCACTAATTACTGCTAATCCATAAAAAAGTCAGACAATCAGCGAATCAGAATAGAGCACGAAGGTCTGCAGTGTGAACTTGGAACAGCTTTAAAGAAAGAACACGCGAGTACGTTTGAAGCTGTTCCGTCAGAACAGACCCCAGAGATTACATCTGTCTGCTTCTGACTGCAGCTCTGACACCCTGCTGCTTCACATCCCTCCCTCTCCCCCTCCTCCCCCCCGTCCTCATCCCTCTCCCGCTGTCTTTTCGCGTCCATCTTCTCATTAATCACGCTTCACCTTTCTGTTAACTCGAGTCCCCCCAGAGAAACCTGGAAATATCAGCAGGCCCCGACGAGGCCACATCATCACGGCGGATGGTAGCTGGGAGCACAATCACATGAAGTTTCACACCGACAGGTTCGCTGCTCCTGTGCGCACGCTCTCGATCTCAAATATAATTTCCATTTATTACATCTTGGAGGCTTTTTTTTAGGAAACAGCACATTTTACGCCGTTATTTTTTTAACATTTATGATAAAACTACACTCAAACTTATTCATCAGTGGCATGTGCAGTCTGATGGAGCAAAAACACAAGCAGTCAGACTATCATGTTTTACTACATGTAGTAGACACTACGTGTCTACTACATGTTTTAAATCTAATACACAGTAAATATTGAACTGGAGCAGGACAATTACACTATCTGTAAGAAGAATTGCAATCAAATATAAAAAGCTGCATTAAAAGTCGATATTATAAGTAAGAATAACTGATATATATCTGATGATACAGTATATTGATCTCCCTGATCATTCATGCAGACATGATCCACATATAGACACACATTCA
>OMNN01006731.1:10227-28493 GCA_900302755.1 Chromis chromis
GTTTTAATGTGTTGTATGTTTGCCTGCACAAACACTAATGTGTGTGATAAAGCAGTTAAGGTTGTAAATGAGTAAGAAGATCAAAACAGTCTATATAAGCCCTCTTCAGTATTCTCTAGTTATTCTAAACCACCAGTTTTAAAGCCTTTTTGTATCCAGATGGTACGCAGACTTTATAAAACTTTGACCATCTTTAGTTTTCTATGTACATGTCATGTCTGCTGATAAAAAGCTATAAAGGAAACAATACATTCTCTCAAGTAACAGTCTAAAATCTGTCCAGTTCTTTCTGTCCACTAGGGGTCAGACTGGACAGGCTGATAAACTGTACAGTTTGCTGGACTGGAATAAATGTGTCAAATACCTTCAAGCATTTTTACTCATTCTGTGATTTTTAAGAAATGGCTTCTTTCAGGAAATTATGGCCTGCTTATAATCAACTCTGACCTACCTGCTCATCATGACGAATGAAGACGAGAAGCACCCATTAACATTCAAGTTGCAGTAATTCTGTACTACTTCCCTGACAATTCAGATGTGCAAGATAAAATATTTAAGATTTACTTCTTGTACTTATGTCTCTAGCTCTTCACTAAACCTCCCACGATGCAGTTAAAAGCCAGAGAAACAGAAGCGCAGCGTGATTTGATATGATTTTATTGAACATAATGTAACAGTGGACGGGCTAATACACACACCACCTGCTGTATATTTCACAGCCACTCTGAATTGTTCAATAAGTCCTGCATCCATTAAGATACAAGCAAGGCCACTGGGAATGTGTTGACACAAACGTATCTGAACAAGGCCATTCTCCTTCCTACAAAATAATCATTACGTTATGAAAGCAAATAATGAGGGGAAAACACATTTTTGGTACAGTGACAAATTTAAGGCAAGTATACAATCTGGTTTGTCCTTCAATATCTACAAGGCACCCACTTATTAGAGTCATTCAGTACGAGCCATTTTATCATTTGAAAATAAATACAGAGCGCCGATACAGGGACATGTACAATTCAATTAATAAATCAAAAGATGCTAAATGTTTAATTTATGGATTAACAGCATTTTTGATTAAAACCGAATGTCAATCACAGAATTTAATAGCTTATTTAGAGCAGCTCAGATTTATAAATTTGGTACCTGAGCCGTTTCCTAACAGTTCCACTCTGATTAAATGATGTTTGTTCATTTTAGAAGTGTTTCCGTTTCCTTTTATGGCTTTGAAAGGACTTGATGTCAAATATTCCCGTCTCCACAAAACCCTCCAGTTAACAGTCTCGTTCTATAACACACTGTGGCTGTAGCTGATTTTAGTCTTACTGTTGATTTGATTCAGTTTACTTGGATTTTCATCAAGGCTTTGAAAGTGTAATAATATTTAACTTGATTAAATCACACTTGTCAGGTACAGGACAGGAAGATTTTCTGTCTTTGGCATCGGTTTACAGTCAGCAGCCTTTCTGTCATCAATAATTCCTCATAACAACATATATTCACTGTGTTTCATCTTTGTACACTGTTTATGTGAATCGTGATAATCAAATAATACAATATTGAACTGGTAAATATACACACAGCTTTAAAACAAGATCAAAAATAACAATCCTTCCAGTTTTTCCTTAGCATATATAATGCACTGATTGTCATAATTTTTGCACCCCGATAGTGCAATCAAGTGCTCTGTGAGTGAACGGTAACAAACGTTACACCTGTGAAAATCATTTCTATCGTACATGGGATGGCTCTTTAAGTTCATACGTGTTCTGTGTAACACAACTGATCATTAAACATTAACATAGAATGTGACCAAACGAGTTACACATGGAAAGGACAGCGAGTGTCCCAGTGAAGAATGCAGCTAAACTGGACAACATGTATGTGCTCAACTAAAAGGGCGACAAAGAAAAGAGAAAGGGAATAAGAAAGTGTCTTTTGCTACACTAGACTCCCCGGCCAAGACACTACGGTCAGTGTGACTTTATTCTTCTGCAGTTTGAGCATCGGGATGAGGGAGGAGTTGTTCATTCCCACAGTTGTAGCTCCGTTCACCGCAACAATCTCATCACCGCACCTGGAGAGAAGCACAGACCATTAATGTGGAGTCTGCAGATAAACAGAGATGAAAGGATGCAGGAGTTGATTAAAACTCTGAACCCTAAAAAATGCCAGTGGGTTTGAAAAGCGAGTTATGTTTAAAAAACTCAAAATTACACCATTTATAAGAGTCAGATACCGTAAAAACAGGAAGAATAGTTGGCTTTCAAACGGCCCTTGAACTTATGTGTGACTTTATTCGACATCTCTTTTTTTAAATGCCAAAAATATTAACTTTAACGACTGACCTGTAACTGAGAGTCTCATTACAGAAATTCAGGCACTATTTGTGTGTGTTTAACATCTGTGTGCACCTGGAAAAATGTTATAGACAATGTTTTTTTTTTCCATTTTCGTACTTTTTTTTTTTAATTTTTGAAACTTTACGGCATTACTACTGTGTTATGTTTGAGTTCTCTACTTCTAGCCATGGCTGTGATGTTTCCATGGAGGTACATTGCACTAAAAAATGAGCCCACAGACAGGAAAGATGTGACTGAAGGAAGAAACTCCTAAAACTGCTTGGGGTTCAGAGAGCTAAGTCCATATGGGTGTCAGACGGGGCTTAACTTACTTGAGGCGTCCGTCGAAGTGAGCAGGTGTACCAGGCACAATGGTTTTAATGAAGAAGGGCTGCTGTCCGTGGCTCTCCTCATAGCCCCCGACGATACTGAAGCCCCAGCTCTCGTTGTTTGTCTTCTGCAGCACGATGTCCCGACACCAGTGCATGTGGCTGAAGGGACAGGTTCAGAGTTAGAGCTACAAAAATACGGCTGAAGTAGAGGAGCAGATATCAGGTGGTAATGAAGGCGTCTCTACCTTGGTAATCCCAGCCAGCGAGTCCACAGCGGCGTCCAGTTGAAGGCGTCGTCTCGCGGGTCGTCCATAAAGTCGAGCTCGTCCTGGCTGCCAGCGTCGGTGTCCTCCTCTGAGTCCTCAGAGAGGGTCTGAATGACACGGAGCACCACCTGGGACTGAGCCGTCTGAGCCTTCAGCACAGAAACTGCCTCATTGTAGGTCAGCTGGGTCAGATCAACTCCGTTGATGCTCAGCAGAACGTCACCTGAGGAAACAGACAATGTTACAAACATGAGGATTAGTGTTTTTTCTTCATTTTTAATAAGCGGTGAACTCAAATTGCTGTAAGTTCAACAGGATGGATAAAAACTAAGGCAGCTACAATGTTTAGAGACAGGATCTCTCCTTGAAATGTCAGTGTCATGCCTCTACTTTAGCACACATCCTCTTTGTTTAATGATCCTTGAGCAACACATTGTATCCCTGAATAGAGCAGGAGAATAGATAATAACCCATTCATCAAATTTTCATGTTTTCAAAAAGAACTGAAAATTGCTTCCCATTATTCCCATTTAATAAATTAATTAAGGTTTCGATCTACAGATGAAATAGACAGACTGACTCCACTCAAATCACTCACAGTAACTCGTCCCTTTGTGTTTTTATTCAGCTACAGGTATGATGAGTCTATTCAATGATTAGTCAGTGGATGGAAAACTCATTTAGCAACTATTCTGATAATAAAATAATAATTTTAGCCATTCTTTAAGCAAAATGCCAACAGAATTGCTTGTTCCAAATTCTCACAAGTTAGAATCTGTCATACATGATAGTCGACTGAGTATCTTTGGATTTTGGACTTCTGAATGGACAACACAAGACATATGAAGACATCATGTTGGGCTATGGGAAATTATAGCGCACATTTAATTTTTTTATTTTTTTTAAACATTTATAGATACATGATTAATCGAGAAAACAATCTGAGGAATAACCATTTGTGCCTTTTCCAATAACTTGGCAAGTACAAATTTACTAATTAAAAGTGAAAACCACAGGTCCCCAGATGTTCTGTACCTCTTTTGATGGTACCATCTCGGTGCAGACAGCCGACCGGCTGCACACTCGTGATGTAAACTGGCAGGCGACTGCGACAATCCCTCCCTCCTGCAATAGTGATGCCAAGCGAAAGCCGAGGCTCCTTCTTCAGACTCACAGTCTTTTCCTGACTAGAAAACCCACCTGGAGGATCCTGTACAAAAAATAAGACTTATTAATATTAAGTCATCACAAACATGTTCAGGACGCCATGTTCCACAAATTCTCCACGAGAATTATTGTTTATCTTATTTTGTTTGTCATAAAATGCATCAAGTCTGTGCTGCCAATTAATCTCTGCCTCACCAGGATCCTTTGACTTAATTGATCCTCTTAGAAAACCACTTGTAGAAACAAATGTGAAGCATTTGAGATGGAGCTGAGAGGTAAGAGTAGAGGGAACGTGTGAGGATCAACACTAAGCTCTCGTAATGTAAAAGATGTGTGGAAAATGACAACTTCAACCAGCGTCCTTGTTGCTCTATGGAGTCTGTAAACCATCAGAAGGGAAGCTTGGGGGAGGTGGGGGTTCTTCCTCCCCACAGCAGGGAACCCATCCCCCCCAGCAAGACGAAAAGGCTCGGCTCTGCAGGCGAAAGCTAACTGTTACCAGCTTTGATCCTCTGCCTCCCAAAGAAACAACCAAAAAACAACAAGACAGTGGCCCCGTAGCGGCAGAGCGAGCAGCACCCCGGGCCTTTTGATCAGGACAGAGGGAGGCCCCAGAGAAGGGCTTTCATCTCACCAATGCAGGTGTCTGCTCTCAAAGCTTCTCACCCCCAGTTGGGGGGTTGCTGTTCTTCCTACTGACAGTGTATGGTACAGCTGAGTGTGAGCGACACAGGAGCGAGTATCACATTTACACTGTGTAAACAGGAACATGCAAAGTTTGATACTGCGGTTGTGGTTAGTTGTGTAAAAGGAAGTTAGAATTCCAGCAGCCCACAGCTGGAAAGGCCCCCAAAAATGTGGATATAAAACGTATCATTAAAATGACGAGGCCAGGAGCAATATTCCCTGATTTGGGTTTGAGCACTGGCTTGTTAGGAAATGTTTTATGTTACCTTCATGTAGGTCGACCGGCGCTTGAAGTACTGTGGCTCCGGTGCCCTCCTGGATGCTCGGCTGTGTTGTCCCTCTCTGTTGCTTCCACCTTCCTCCTGAGTCTCTGCAGGTCTCATCACCACAAAGTTGACACGCACCTCACTGCCCTAAATGCACAGAAATGAAAAGCAAAAATTCTCACAGCAAATACATACATGATCTTTGAATGATGTTTCTGTGTTTATATTGGTAGTTTCATGCAAACAACAACACTCATTTATGTTACTGTCAACCACTTTCACACCGAGTTGATGTATGTATGTATGTATGACTGAGTTGGGAGATTGAGAGTTAGATTCACAGAAATGTCATCATGAAATCTGACTTTCTTAAGATACATAATCTGTCATATTTACAACACTTAGACAACTTTATGTTTACCAGGCTTGCAGTAGGGCCAGTGGTAATATTGCCCCATCTATCACTTTCCTTTAACAAGATTTCTGGAAGCGACTATCCAAAAAGCTGACATTCTGTGTGGATGCTCATGGTCCCCAGAGGATTTTTTCTTTCCTTTTACTGTCACTACCAGGCCAAAAGATCTTGTAACAGGCATTTTGTCAATGGCAGGCTGCCATTAAATTTGTTGGATAGATTTGTGCTCTTGAGAGCTAAATTTGTATTAAGGCCAAGGCTGCGCTCTGAAAAATACTCAAACCACTCGACTCCGTTGTGCTTGCTGTTATTAATGTGCCATATAATGAACACTGCAGCATTTGTTGTTGTTGTTTTGTTCGTGTTACGTCATTGTAAAGTATGTGAAAGCAGTGACTTTGAAAGCGGCCTTGATGCTGCATGTAAGTGCTTCAATCTATAGCCAGCTACTAATGGTGGGAAACTAAGAAGTGACTGTTGAACAGCTGCCTTTTTATGATTTAACTACATAATTCACATTATCCTCTGTCTGTGTTTGCATATTGTTTATCTTCTTCTTTGGTTTCTTGAAAAGCATACCTCCAAGTTAAGGTATGATTTCATTGCTGTTTGTTTATCTCTCTGTCTGTTTGCAGGATTACACAAAAACTACCAGCATGAATTGTATGAAACTTGGAGAACTGGAGCACGGCCAAAGGGAGAACTCTATAAATTTTGGCACGGACCTTGATTTTTTTTCTAAATAATAATAAAAAAAGCCAAATAGGGCATTGGCTTTGGCTGAGGATAAGCTCTCCAAGTGCCCTTCTAGTTCATTAGTGTGATGCTTTTTTGGCAACCATCTCAAAATCTAGAACGTCTGTCATTCTATAAATGCACCAACAGAGATGAGTTCTCACCCTATGCTTACCCACAGCAGCCTGAATGTAATAAAATCAATCTTTAAGTCTATAAAATGGTTTTAAAAAGGATCAGTGTTAAGGTTCAGTGTCTGTCATTTGTAGTTAATGTACTAGAATGAACAAAATCATATTTTTGGTGCTTATAATGTACCTGTATGATCTGGGCAGCGCTCTCGGGTGTGCCGTGCCTCAGGTCGTGTCCATTGATAGCCAACACTTTGTCATTGTTCCTCAGTTTTCCATCCTTGGCTGCCAAACCACCAGACAGCAGGTCCAGGATAAAAACCCCGCTCTCATCCGACTTGCGGATGAGTTTGATGCCAAGCGGTTCTGTGCGCTGACTCTTCATCAGTGTCACCTGCAGGACCGTACCGGGGTTGTGATTGGAGGTAGCGTTGCCGTGGGGACTGTGAGAGGGCTGGGAGGCAGTGGAAGTGGCAGGAGTGGACAGGTGATGATCGGACCGTTGATCCCTTAATTTGAAACCTTTCTCCTGCATGACAGTGAGCCTGAGGAGGGCAGGCTGGCGCAGCACTGCGATGGCCCGGGCGTGAGGAACTGAAGCCAAACTGACGTCATTCACCTGGAAACACGACACCATGGAGAGAAGAAGCAACACTGTGAGTGATGAGCCAGCTGAACACACACACACTGCACTACGTGCTGTACATGTATGTCTGCTGCCTGTATGGAAAATTACCTTTTCTTTGTTAAACAGAAAAGTGAGAATAATTATGCTACTCTATCTGCAAGTTAATTCTGTTAACACCAGGGGAAGTGTAACTTGATTTCTGACTTTCATATTATATCTCATTTCCTTCATCCTCTCCAAAATTAAAACAATCATTACAAATATCAGTTACAAATTTATTATCAGCCTGCCTCTTCTGAAGATTGAGTTTCAAGATCCTAGTGATGCAGTCTTCACTCATCTTCACCATATCTCTTTACAGCCACAAACTTTCCACAAAAATAAAACCCTGCAGCTATTGTTTCACATCCTGAAAGTGGGCTGTTGGTTTTTGTTTTCATTTCCAGGTTTGGGATTGGTTGGCTTTAGAGGAAAAGCTGTATTTCAGAGGACACACTGAGGCTGAAATAGTCCGTCAGCTCAGTTTACAGCAGTCCCACATACCAGGACAACCGCAGGGTAGAAACACAAGAAGGAGGACTTTGCAGGTATAGTAGAGATCACTTATTAAAATCTTCTGTTAGTCATATCCTGTACTACATTCTCTTCAGTGGAAACCAAAATGTTAGAGCAAATAAAACATTAAACCAAACTCAAAATGAGTTACTTAATACATATAACATTCACAAAGGTATTGATCTAATGTTTTGATAATGATTTAGGTAACAAAATGATTACCGCTACCATCAAACTCATCACATTGTTTCATAATAACTCTGATTAAAGTACTCAGAACAGAAAAGAACTGTCTAAATATTAGCTGTCGCTTATGTTTGATGCTGACAAAGTGAAAGGCACCCGTCAGTGACCAGGTAAAGCTGTTTACACTCACTTGACGCGTTTGTGTGTGGCAATATTAACCACGCCTTGTCACCATGGAGCTAAAACTTGTTTATCTTGTATATCTACTTTCCCATTCCCAGCTGAAAAGCACGGTGTTTACAGTCCCAAGAGAATACAACCACAAGGTGTTTGTGCAAAGCTATTTAGAGCTGAACCGTGTCACGCGATGCCACCAGAGTGTTTTTGAATTTGCACGCTGAAGAAGAGAAGAATAACTCCACATTATGGGTGACGTAATTATAGCTCTCTCCTCATTTTGTCTCTCTCACCTCTAAAATATGGTCCCCTGGGGCCAGTCTGCCATCACGAGCAGCTAGCGAGTCCCGGACAATCTCCTGGATGACTATGTTTCCCAGCGGTGTGTCTTTCCCCCCCACGATGCGAAGGCCCAGCTCCTCCTCCGGTTCATCTCTGAACAGCTCCACCACATTGGCCTCGGCCACCAGACTGGATCGCAGGGGGGTGTTGTCTGGAGGAAGGAGAAACAGACAACCAGGCAGAATAAACAAGGCTGTTCCTTCCTGTTTATGAAGCAAAGACTCCCAGTCCTCCACTCTCTTTGACTGAGTTGTAGCCTGTAAAATCCATGATAAACGAATATGATAACGTTTTAAATATTATTTGCTAGCCAAAAATAGTTACTGAAAGGACAATTCTGGTTTTCTTTGATGTAGTCATCATTTCAAACTGCAGTAACAACATTTTACCCTTTAAAAAAGTCACACATAAACAGATAACACAGGTTTGAACTGTTTGGAGTTCAGATCGAATAAGGATAATTATGCTTTCTTTTCTGTCTTTGTTTAGCTCTTTGTAAACTATTCTTACCTCACCTGCATGTCAACTCTGCTCTAAGACTCACTTATAATTTTCTCAGTTTAATGAAGCTGCCAGGGATCAAAAGGGCATTTATAAAAATGTACAAATTCTTAGTAATAATCACACTAAATATCATTACAAAGCATTTCAAGGTTATAATATAGTAGAAATCTAAGAAATAACACTAATATAGTTAGCTCTAAGTCTACATATTACTAAAAATACTAATAATTCAGAGTTCGAAAATATTCTTTACTACACATGAATGAGACACTACATGAAAGTTTCATATCAGCACTTTACTTTATGGCATATATATAAATAAATGTTACTATAAACAAAACATGCTCAGTGTATGAGAGCCACAGTGGGTGGGTGGTTGAGGTTGGGTAATTAAGAGGGATCCCACCATGGGGAGATAGGGTGAGGGACAGAAGCAGAGATATAAATATTAGACTTTTTTGTATCTGTCGTTTTCTGTGGCTTTTCCAAATAGAAAACAGTTTTGAAAACCTGCTTACTGTACTGACTAATGAATAGTCAGACTCTAGAAACTTTTCATAGGCATGCAGTAAAATTATTATTCAAACTGTCATTTTGTAAACATCGAGATTCAGATCTTTAGTAACGTACTTACTGTTATGCACTCACTCTCACTTTCTATTTCACCTGCAGATATAAGGGTGTAGATAATCTGTCTTATATACGTTTGTGTTCTTGCCCCACCTGATCTCTTTGCAGTGATGTTACATGTACAACGTTACTAAAAGCTGTGCAATGATGGACAGAAATATAAAATATGATCTATCGATTATCTTGGATTAGTATTTTTGACAGTACTACAGAAATACTGCTTTAACGTTAAGAGATTGTTTTAAAGTATTTCATGTCATTCCATTAGAGCTGCCAACCTCAAACAGAAAGTTAAGGGAATTTTTTCTGGTGTGCTGTTTGTGTTAGAAGCTGAGCACATCTTGGATCCAATCTTTTTACTGAATGTGGAGAGATAGATATGATCTTCTTATCTGTATTCCAACAAAAATTCACTAAAATTAAAAGTATTTCTTTACCTGTAGAGACATGCTAAAGACTGTGCCGCGTCAACCAGTAACCTGCAGACGAGCTTTTTCCAGCTTTTTCATTTTGTCCAGCACACAGTGAAGTCCAACATGAATAGGACACAGGGTAAAGCAGAGTGGACCTCAGCTAATAATCATCAAAGTAAGACAACACAAGTTCTCACAAACTGCGCCGCACAGAGTATCTCATCCTTGGAACTGGTCTGTGCGTGCACACAGAGCATACAAGTATTTACATGCTACAGCTATCTCCTCAGCAGTTCTATTGATCTATTTAGACCCATGAGCGTTACAAAGGTATGAATTCATCTGACAGCAGAGATGGTGCAACCTGGATGAGTCAATATGCTGACATATTAACGGGGAAATAATTATTTAACTATTTAGCTTCACTGTAAATTTAACTACAGCTGCGATTCATTTCTTTACAGACTTTAAGAGCAACAATTTGTTCAACATAAAGATCAGAATGACAAGAATACAAACTCCTCTGTGGACACTGATTACCAGTTGCCTGGTAACTGTGCTTTAGCGGACTTTGCTCGGTGGTAGTGGCTTGCAAGTGGCTTTAAGGGTTTTTCCCATGATAAGACTGTCTGGTTAAAACATCTGTGAGCTGGTACATGTTCTTACGGCTAGGCTGATGATTCACCTGCGACAGACAGAATCAAACCCTCGAGGCTAAAAACAGCCATTCCTGTGTGTGTCTTGACAATCACCCCAGCAAGTCAACTATTTCCACTGAGCCTCGAAGTCTCTATAAACATTATTCATTGTCATTTCCCCACATGCACCTCCTATTGCCAAACACTTCCTAAGACCTGGGGATTTCAAGCATTATGTTTAGACAGAAAACAGACTAGTGTGACTGGTTCACTGTTGATGGTGGCTGTTATGAAAATAAAATGACTCCATACCATCCTCACTTTCTTCATAGGCAGGATTAATAAGACCAGGCTCAGGCTGATCGCGGGTGTGATTTCGAGACTGTGTTGCTGAATGTTTAGCATCTCCAGACATCTCCCCGTCACCCTTACGTCCCTTTAATTCATTCCACGAGGGCCTCTTCCTCTTCTCTGCCTCCTCTCTGAGTCTTCGAAAAACAGGACATCTAAGGAAAGAAGGAAAAGATAAGGAATAGTAATTGACCAGTGTTTTTAATCTTTAAAAACATGTGAATATCATGTTCTTTAATGTTTCATGTTACTAGGAGTTTCATGGATGACTGCAGAAATGGAGAGAACAAATATAAATGGTAAATATGTTTTGAGGTGGCAAAGAGAAAGGAAGAGAAGCACTATGCAGATGAGTGAACAATTTCACTGCATTGCAGGGTGTCTGGTGAGACAGTTTGAGTCTGATTAAGTCAGTCAGAGTGCTGGGACTGCTGCTCGTCCCTCATGCCTGAACTTTGCCTCCTTATTGTTTGCACAGAGAGGCTGCAGCAGGACAATCCGCCTCCCACAGAGGACTGCGTCATGGCTAGCCAACAGGACGATAAGCACCACACTGGCCATGTGAAAAACAAGACGACTGACTTGCGCCTCGTCTTGAGCTCAATAATTACAAGTCTGCGTTCACAGAGGAACTGTCACCAACAGTAAACGGTACAGCTTCAAACAGCTGATGCACATTCCTTGAGAGGACACGAAGGAGGGAAACAATTTGGTGATAGCTATTTTGTATCAATGTAGGTAGAATTCTTTTGTCCTGACTTAATCTTCACATCTTGTTCACGCTCAAGTGTTCATATTTTGGGAAATACAGAAGCAGTCAGTTAGCTTCGCTTAGCACATAGACTGGAAACAGGGAAATAGCTATATTTCCAAAGATTAAAAAGAAAATCTGCCTTTCACCACATCAGTTGCTCTCTGATTAGTATGTTATATCTCATTTGAGATGAAGTGTAAAAACAACTAAGTGCAACTTTCAGTGATGACAGATGTAAAGGAAATTGTGAAATCTGAGTTGCTTGTTTCTGCTTGCTATGACACTATCCTATGATTGCTCTGCAATGGGAGTGACTGCAATGTATAAGTGGCTACACTACTCTTTGTCTCTTTGTATAGGCAGACTTTAAATCCCGTTGCAATTACGAGAGAAAATAAAGACAACTGTTATTTGAGGAACCATTTCATTAGAGCATTTCTACAACAGAAGAACTATATAATCTGTTACACAAATCCTCCCATAATACTGTAACTTGTCATTTTTACATGAAAAAACAAACAACATAACTGGTTAGCTTTAGCAATGCTAGCACAAAGACAGGCTAAAGGCTAATTCATGCTCTCTGCATCCGTGACCTTATGGGTATACATTTGGTCTTCCACCCAAATCTGCAAGGGTCTGTGGGTGCCCAAAATGTATGACAGTGCTGACTGCAAGCAGGTCGACTGTGCATGTGCAAGGAAAACAAATGGTGCTAAAAACAAATGTTATGCTTGTTTAGAGGACAGTACGAGGAGAATCTCAGTTTATCATTAAAAGAGTTGTAATTGAAGCAGTCCATCAAAGAAGCCCAAACACAGTGGAAGTCTAAATTCACCACAAATCCTGTGCTGTCTGCCCAATCAATCAATCAATCAACTTTAATTTGTAAAGCACTTAATCACATCTACAGACATTTCGAAGCGCTTGTATGATTAGAGCAATGATTAGAGCAATGTGGGGAGACATAGCACATGATTTCTGGAGAGTATAAAAATTGCCCTGTGTGTTTTTCTGTGTTCAATATGAGGGGCAATGTGAACATCTGCGTAGACTGACGCAAACTTAGTGTAGTATGAACAAAACTAAGTCTTAATGCTAAGCAAAGCTAACTTAATGCTTGCTTAACTTGATATTGAAAGGACATGCAAAGGAGCTGCCTCACTTTTCCTGAACTAACTCCTAAAACTCTGAACTAGTCCTTTGATGACTACATGACCGGTGAGTGGGATTTGTTTTCTTTTGGTAACAGCAGGCTAAATGTCAAACAGCAATGAGGTGACTGAAGGTTAAAAAAGGAGGAAAACTAGCAAACATATTGTGCATAATTGCTTTCCATAGTATGGCTGTTTATTACATATTTGGGGGGTATCTCCAAGGAAAAGAAGCCTGTGCATTCCGAATTAAAATAGCACACCGCCCATCATGTTAAAATAATGAGGTGAATGATATCCACTGAAACTGCTCAACTTACAGCACTCCACACAGTCTTACCTGTTGTGCAGGTGAGGCTGCAGTTCACAGCGTTGCATCTGCTGCTGGCACTCTGCATTGTGGGGACACATGACAGTCAGCTTGTCCAGCAGGTTCCTGACCAGCAGGCTGGAGGGACGGCACTGATGTAACTGCAGCCGCTGGCGGTCCACAGGGCAGAAGTCCTGCTCCTTCAAGAAGTTGCTCAGACAATGAAAGCAGTAAGTGTGGCCACATGGTGTATCCATAGGTCTGAGCAGGGGCTGCAGACAAATGTGGCAAACCAGTTCATCGTCCACCTCATCCTGGTACTCGTACAGGTGGCTGTCCAGGCCCTCGTGCTGCTGGCCACACTCCTTACAGACACGTGCCCACGACAGACCTGCAGTGCTGCCGCTGCCGGCAACTTTGGTTTCTGTTGTAGCCATTATCTGAGGAAGCTCAGTCCAAACTCCTGTGTCTGAAAAAGACCAGCGTCCTCTTATCTCCTCACAAACTCTGTCAGATATATTTCAGAAGTCTATGCGTGCATGTTCGAAGCTGAATCCACTGAAACGGAGAAACAACGATCCAGAGTCAGCAATGTTATCTCCGTGTCTTCATCTTGATTTTCTGTAGAGAGAGAAACACAGTTAAAACCTACGCCAAAGTTGAACTATTCCTACTCATACTGGCCAGCTACACAGGAAATGACAAATCCACAAAGCAGCAGCAATATGGCAACAAGCTACAGCTGCTTCCTCCCAGTAAGTTTCCTGAGGGACAAAAGGAATTCTCATCTCAGCTAAAAGTCACCGTGCTTCTCACTGAAAGCGCTAAACTCTGTGAAATGAGGCAGAAGAAAACGGACTAAAGTCAAAGCGCTGCTAATGGGAAGGAACAAAGGCATGGCACTACGCGAGAGTAAGAATTCTGAATGAATGGGGCAGAAATGCAATCCCCTTCACTAATGACCCCTTGCACCCAATCGGCAGTGGTCTCCATCCCTTTGTGCTGCTCCTAATCTCCTTTTAATTCCCCCTCATAAGGAAAGTACTGATTGGGAACGCATTCTTTGGAAAGACTTTTAGACATCTACTATATGAACAAATATATTAATTAAAGTAAAATAAATCTACCTTATGAGATAAATTTCATCCACTAAAATGATATGTGTGGGGATGGAAGTGGGGTTAGTGGACTTCCAACTGCAAATTTTAAATGAAAAGCAATGTAAAAAGTGAACATTTATTAACTTCTATTCATAGTCAGGAGCATTGTGCTGTACCAGGGACTAAGAAATGTACAAAACACCACAAAACACCACCTTAAGATACATGACTATGTCCTAACAACACAGAGGTTCTCTCTCTTGCACATGGCCTCATATGAAAAAGAACAAATGAGCTACCAGAGTGAAGTCACTACCTTTAGTTTTCTTGTTTTTGTGACCCTGTCCAGATCTCAGGCATAAAAAGACTGCTTTATCTTCAGTGTCATTGAAACGACTCACCCGAGATGATATCTTTGTTGTCAAGCGCCTAGTAGCCACTGCACGCAAACACAAGACTCTAGCAGTTGCCTGAAGCCTGAATGAAACCAGAGCTCTGCCTCCCTAGAAGCAGACCGTCAGAATAATGCCCGTGTGTGTGTGTGGTGTGTGTGAGTGCACATATTTTGTGTGCATCAGTGTGGATGTGTATGAGCTTCGACTGCACCGGTGTAAGGAATGCAGAGGGGAATTGGTATAACTAGGCAGCGTGAGAGGAAAGGAAAAATGTTCCTTCTGCCTCTGTCATCAGCGCCACTGAATGTATGTGTGCGTTTGTGTACGTGTGTGTGTGTGTGTGTGTGTGTGTGTGTGTGTGTGTGTGTGTGTGTGTGTGTGTGTGTGTGTGTGTGTGTTTGGGGGTTGGGGGCTCAGACTGCTGATGTAGCACTACCACAGGTAAAGTACTCTCAGTAGCCGAATGACTGATTGCAAACACGAAAGCCTGGTTACAAATACGTGTGCACACACATGCATGCACACAGGGCTTCTCCCTTCCTTTGTTTTTACTTTGTACAGGCGATACGTTTTCCTGTAATGGATAGGGGTCACGGATCCTGTAGCACAGACGGAGAAGCACAGTAGAAACCAGGCTATGCTCCATTTATATTGAAACCACATGACCTGGTGCAAGAATGTGAAATAAGAGAGAAACAACTCAGCACACTTTCTAATACACTATGATGCCTGACTGCAAAGGTTCTCTTATCAATAGTGTATTCACAGTTCCACTCCTACCAAATTCCTTTCTTATTACTTTATATGTAAAGTGTATTATTTGATTTGTGATATAGTGACATGCACGAACAGGTCACAGAGAGCATCACTGCAGACACTTATTGTGGCTGACTTTGAAGCCATCGGATTAAGTATCTATCACTGATCAATATTTCCAAAGTATCTGCAGTGTTTCACTACGTTTCTCAAGGATACAGCATGAAATCAATAGGGCACTCATCTTTCATGTGAAATGGAGACTCGCTGAAATGGTACAGCATATTGTAGTTCAATGAATAGTCAATGAATGGATTAGTCGATTTTCTATTTACAGCTTTCTAATTGCACGTTTTGCTGCCTTTTAATACATTTTAAACTGATTATCTCTGTGGTTTTGGCTGCTGGTCAGAGAAATGAGGTCATCTGAAGACGTCACCTCAGGCTTTAATAAACTGTGATTTATGGTACACGTCCACAGGATCCATCATTTCTACACTTCCCATTCATTGTTGGTGTAAGCAGCCGTGAAATGCATTCTGGTAGCGTTGCGATGTTTGGGTGCCTTGTTACCAACTTCTCATTTGCATAAAGTTGAGGTCAAGGCTACTTTATGTAAATCAGGGGCATCCGGTCACCATTCGACTCCAGAACTCTGAAAAACTTTTAAACTAACTGTTGTTGACGTAAAATGAACACAGATTCAGCAGCAGCGTTGCTTATTTCAACACAATTTGGTGAACTGCTTTTGTAATATCACAGAAAATTTCCACGAGTCATCATGTTGGTCCGGGTTATATTTCCAGGAGCTGGCAGCCTAAAATTCTGACTAAATTATTAAGTAATAAATATTTTAAAAAAGCAATAATGATAATGCCTATTCATTGTAAGCCTTACAAAAGTGCACATTGTCGACTGTTTTTTAAAATTTGCTTAGTTTATTTGAGAAACTCTGAATTTAAACACTGCATGTAGCTTAATTTTAATCTTACACTAGAGCTATGACGTTATTAGGAAAAGCAAACTTATCACAATAAGAACGTTTTGCAGTAGAGGTGGTAAAATACGGTTTACAGGTTTAGTCAACCAAAGCATATACAGCTCAATACAACTGGACTCAAAAAGGGAAACGCCTTATCCATATCAAATGCCTTGTAATCATGTGATGTGTAAGCTCTCCAGGGAAACACCGACAGTGTCCTGCGGTCTCCCGTGGGATTACCCAAGGTGGAGTTTTTTTCAAAGCAGAACCAAATCACCTGCTTTGATGGTTGACACAAATGAGTCACATGTTCTGCCACACCCTCTGTGTGCAGGTGAGGCCTTGTTAGATAAGAATTTCTCCCGTCCATGAGACAGGAGGTGTGTAATGTCTACCTCGATCTTAACCAATGTCTGGTATTACTAATAGAAAAAATAACGCATACGTAGTAGTAGTGCACATGAAATGGAAAATTTGCCAAATCACTACCCAGAAGGTGAATAACTCTTAATCATCAGTGTCTGAGTATGACATAATCAAGTGAAAAGCTCCAACATGTGCATGAGATTAAAACGTGCCTTTGCTTAAAGCTAGAATATGCATTTAAACTAGTGGTTAAAGCGTAAAGATACTGTCTGCCTTGTGTTGTCTCAGTAGAGAGAATGGATTGTTCCAGCGCTCAAGGTAACCTTAGATAAGCCGAGGCTGCACCCTGGGAAACTGAGGAGATGTAGAGCGGCAGTGTAGCTGAAGTTTGACAGATTACTATGACTTGGGTGTGTGTTACTTGTGTATGTGTACAAAAACATACTTGTAACTTAGACGCAGTGAGCTGCTGATGACATTTTGCCTCTCCTGCTTGCATGTATTTAAAAAAATCTATTCTTTGCAGTAAGAAGCAGTTTGATTCCTGAGTGTCTCCCGCTGTTTGTTAATGGTATTGTATTATTTCCCTCATAATTAAAATGAAATGCCATCTATTTTGAGAACGGTCTGAATATTACATAAGAGCTATAGCAACAACATGCAAAGTGCCTCGCTACAATGACCAATATTTGCATTGCATTTTTATATGCAGGAGAAGAAAAAAACCCACAACCATCTGGGGGACATTAAAGCCATCATTCCATTCATACAACCAAACCTGCTTCTTTCTCAGACTCACATGTGGTGCCACTGTTTCACGCACAAATCACATGTGGAGGTTAAGCTTATATTCACAGCGCATGTGAGGCCTGTACAGCAGCCAGCCTGCACATACCAAACAAACACCACCCAAGGCTTTAGTTATCACCGCTGTAATCAGCATAAAGGGCAGATGGTATGCAGAAAGACAAACCCTACATATGGAAATTACTCTAGATACAGAACCTAATGGCATTACTCTGCTGAGCAATTCAACTTTAAAAGCTCCTATACCGTTTTCTGGAGACTTACAACTACGGCTACCACTAACGATTATTTTATTGTTGGTTAATGTGTTAATTGTTTTCTTGATTAACTGATTAACTGTCTGTAAAATGTCATAAAATTGTGAAAAATGTGAGACAGTCTTTACTAAAGCCCAAGTTTGCAGTCATAGAGGAGGAAAGAAACCAGAAAATATTAAAATTGTCCGATTAATTGATTGGTAAATGGTAAATGGTCTGCACTTATACAACGCCTTTTTACCTTAGTGGTGCTCAAGGCGCTTTACAATGTGTTTCTCATTCACACATTCACACACCAATGGCGACAGAGCTTCCATGCAAGGTGCCTGCCTGCCATTGGGAGCAACTTGGGGTTCAGTGTCTTGCCCAAGGACACTTCAGCATGTGGAGGGGCCGGGGATCGAACCGCCAACCTTGCGATCAGTGGACAACCCGCTCTACCACCTGAGCCACAGCCGCCCATTTTATGTGACATTACTTGCAGATTTTTTTTTTTGCAATAGCCTTCATATCAAGAAAAATTGTTATCGTTTTGCGTGTATCTCACCATAAAATGCCAATATGATAATCATGATGGTGGGATAATGCATGTCCTAGAAATAAAGGGAAAATGTGCTTCC
>OMNN01006735.1:4815-20705 GCA_900302755.1 Chromis chromis
TTTTGAAAAATTCCAATTATACTGTAGCTGAGGGATTTGGTATATCTGTTCACGCAGCAAACAGTCTCTACCAGTAAAGCACAGTAAATGGAGGAGATAGTTTGTTTATATGTGCACATTAACTGCAAAAAAATAAAAAATAAATAACTCTGGTTGTGGCTCTGTTGTTTAGAGGACACAGAACAGTTAGGACTAACACTGCCACATGCCTTTACATCCACAAAAAAATGGTACAATGCATAATTTAGTCTAATAACAAAGATGTATTATTTCCATGTCATTATAGACAACTGAGACCCTTTTCATGATATTGGATACAAGGACATTTACAGACAACTTTTAATTATGAAACAAAGTGTACACATTTAAAACAAATAATAGTGCAAAATGAGCAAAAAATAAATAAATAAGAAGTGCTTATGAACTTGCCCTCAAGAAAAACATAAGTGTCCAAGGTTGAGGTATAATTCATGAACATGGATTACTCAGATAGAATTTACAGCAATAGCCAAACAAAAGGATGTTAACAGGCTACATTATATATACAGTATATTGGTTAAAATACAACTTAAACAAAACTCCTCACAATGCATGGAGTGTTCCACCCAAAGTCCAGCAGCAAGGATTAGTGAGTGTCAGTGCCGCTATCCAGGACGAAACAAAGCATTCAAGAAATCATACCAGTAGCTAGAAAAGACCAGCCTGAGAGACAGCATAGAGGCAGCTGTCTACCATAGCAGACAGGACATCAGGTGCAGACTGTGCAAAGAGGCCCCTGAGACAGTCCACTATATAGCAGCAGGATGCAAGACGCAAACTGGGACAGTGTATACTGACATGCACTACCAAGTGGCTGGGATAATGTACAGGAACATCTGTGTCGAGTACACACTAAAAGTCCCCAAGTCCCGATGGGACACACCAACGATAGTGGCTGAGAACAACAGAGCTAAGATCCTGTGGGACTTCAAGTTTTAGACTGACAAGCAGCTGCTGGCCAACAAGAGTGGTGGTTGACAAGGAGCAGAACAGGGCAGTTGTGATAAATGTGGAGATTCAAGCTGACAGCAACATCAGGAGGAAAGAGCACAAAAAGTTCAAGAAGTTCTAGGGCCTGAAGGAACAACTGGAACAGATGTGGAAGATGAAGGCCAAGGTCTTCAAGTGGTGGATACTCTCTTCACTATGGAATTACCAATGTGTAAAGGCCTGTGTAGCTTTAAATCTACCACCATTTCTTTGTTTTTTCACTAACTGTTGCACCACAGTTCTGCAAGCAGATTTGTTGTTCTGTGGGAAGCACTTATACATAACGGGTATTGGGTCAGATAGCATGCTCATGTACAATACTCATGATAGTAAAACTCCCGCACAACACACCCAATATCACTTTGCAACAACATCAAATGACCTCACATTTATTAAGCAGTAACGCAGAAGAATGTCAGCGGTCTGGAGATATTTTTAAGTAACAATGGCTAACGCTAAAGCAGAGTGCTAGCTCTGTTCTCCTAAACTGTCAAGAGGTGGAGAGAAAATTTGTTGATTTGTCAGTCCCTAATGCTAGTAGCAGAAGGCAGCAACTGACTTTTCAACAAACACTGGAAGTGAAAATATCCAGAGACAAGCCCAGACAATAATGATCTATGATAGCTCAGGACTCAGGTTTTCTGGAGTCCAAGAGCAAGATTTCTAGACATCAAAATATTAAAGAAACTGTCTTACCAAATGTAATGACTTAGTGATAAAGCACATTAACAGCCTGTTTCAGGACACTCTGGTCTTTTCCTTCAGTACTAACATTTGGATCAGCAGTGTCTGTCCATTGTTTCTCACTGGCTTCACAGCATAGTGGATTGATGTGAATTTAACTTCCCAGTAAGTCATACTACATGAAAAGCAGCTGGCAAACTGCATTATAGGTATAGCAAGTGTGGTTTTCAGATTTTTAATGGTAATGGTGATATTTATGGTAGAAATACTGCATTATTATGAAATATTCTTATCAGTATTTCATATCAACAAGTATCTAAATGTAAGTACTTCGAGTGGATATTACTGGATTAGTGCACTCCTTGTTCCAACTGATAAGACCCATCATAGATGTATCATTGGCAAGCTTAATATTCATATTTTAGCTGTACCTGCACACCGGGGATCATCAAAGTGAAGAGTAAAAGGATTGGACATGAGCCCTGGGGGGAGCTAATGCCCAGTCTAATGATTCCTGGGGTTGTTGACTCTTACAACCTGTGGTCTATCAGTCAGAAAGTCCAAAATCCAATCACATAGGGGGGTGTTGAAGCCGAGTAGGTTCATCTGTTCAAACAGCTTTTGTGAAATGGTGGTATTAACACCAAAGCTGCAGTCCAAAAAGCACACGGGTGTGTCCTTTCTGTCCAGGTGGGTCAGCACAGAGTGGAGCACAATGGAGATGGCATCCCCTGTGGCTCAGTTAGGTTCATATGCAGACTGAAGGGGTTGCGTGTGCTGGTTTTACATCTGGATACCACTCGCTCGAAGAGCTTCATGACGGTTAAAGGTCATTAACACATATCACCGCTGATTTCTTGGGGATAGGAATGATGGTGGCAGACATCGGGAGCCTGATGCAGGGAGATGTTAAAGATTGTTAGCAGATCCGCATGCTGGTTTGGCATCCTCTGAGAACGCAACCTAGAATGCTGTCGGCACCCATTGCTTTGTGAGGCTTCACTCTAGGAAAAGTGCTCCTTGCTTCAGCTGTGATTAGACAGAGGGCCTGCTCATCTGTCTGAGCAAGTTTCTTGCTTGGAAGACGGTTGTTGGGATCCTCAAAGTGTGCATTAAAGTTGCTATTCCTATCAGGGAGTGTTTTATGGCTGTTGTTGGCCTGCAGGGTTGGTTTGTGGTCAGTGTGGCCAGAGAGGAGACCCTGCCACATACACCAGGTGTCTACTGTGTCACAGAAAGGGTGGTGTATTTTCTGTGCATGGGTACATTTTGTCTTCCTGATCACCCGAGACAGATTCACACTGGCAGTTCTGAGTTCTGCTTCATTACCCACTTTAAAAGCAGTGTCCCTGGTTTTCAATTGTACACGCACCTTTGCTGCAAGTCAAGATGACAGTGACATCCTTTACACATTTGCTTATCTAGTTGGTTACAGTGCCTGCATATCCCTTGATGTTGACATTTTCTTCTGAGGTAGCTGCAGAGCTGAACATTTCCCAGCATTCTCACAGCAGTCCTGTATTGTTGGTGTGGCTCCCTCTGACTCTGACTTGTTTCTGGCAGGGTTGTGTCTGTTGCAACACTGTGGTCTAAGAAACAAAGAGCTTCACAGGATCAGTGTTATTAACATAGAAGCAGGTGGGGTAGTGACTTTATAAGTCCCGTGGATTATGGTGTAAACCAAGATGGTGGTGATGTCACTTCTTGTTCGGAAGTTCACATGGTGGTAGGATTTAGGTACAACAGTTTTCCTCATAAAAAAACAAACATGAAAGGTTACAGGGATTATATCTACAGATGTAGATGCAGGTGCAAATGTGAACATGAATGCAAATGTGCACACACATGGGTGTACATTTGCTCACATGCACACACACACACACACAGTCATGCAGGACACTCCTGTCAGTTGCAGAAAGTGAAGAACTGTGAAGGGATCCTCATTTAGATGAGAGTTATTCATGCTCATGTTGTTGAATTATTTATGCTATTTATGCTATTGTGATGTCGGGTTGTCTTTGAAAGAAGTTTATTTTGGACTGAGCTGGCAGCCTGTCAAGGCACAGGAACTCAGATTTTGAATCTGTATGTGTGTGTATGTGATGGCAAGAGTTGCCAACACCCCTGATGCTGTCGCTGTGCTGTGCTGACACTGAAGGTGGGCGTTAGATAATCATCCTAGCGACATCACCTAGGCAACTGGACTGTCGCTAAGGGAGACAGTTGAGGCACACCCCTGTCGGTGTAGGATGACATGGTGTCCCCTCAGGACATGCAACCTGGAGAGATAAAGTGTGTGTCTGTTTGTGTATCTCCGTGGACTGCATTAGCAAAGATCACATTATTTAATAAACACACACATATAATGTGCATACATGAGTAAACACACACTTCAAAATAATAATATGTTAAAGTTCTTTTAAGAAACATGCAGGTACAGACACACCCTCACAGTCAGTGTTTATCTGCCTTACCAACACACATATACAAACACACTCACGCACACATGTCCATCACAATTAGCTAAACTATGAGACTATGAGTTTAAACAGCATAGCAAAGTTCTTTTAACACTTTTAACTAATAATAACAGCATCTATGTGATTGCATGAGTGTGTGTGTTTGTGTGCTGTGGGTCTATGGTGGGAGTTGCAGTGGGCTTTTAGAGGGTTAGGACTTAGCTTTAGGGTTAAAGTTTGAATAAGGTTTAGGTAAGGGTGAGGGTTAGGCACTTAGCTGTAATGGTTTCGGTTGGGTATGAGGCTAGGAAATGCATGATGTCAGTACGGGTCCTTACACAAACAGATGCATAAACGTGCAATGCTGTTAGAGAGACATGTAACATGAAGAAAACTCAAAAGACACACACATGCACACACTGCAATCTCACATTGCTGTGCACCTTTCACTGTCTAGTAGATAGATAGCTGATGACACCCTCTGTGTCACGACTTTAATATTGGAAACAAACATCAGACACAACACGAAATGCCACTTCGTCAAAGCAGAGGAAACGCACTGAGGAGTACAATTTCACATTTGCTTCGAGCAAACTCATATTTCTAAACAATATATTTCAATGAAAGGAGAAGAAACGGCCAGTGGTTCAATGTTAACCTTAGGCAAACACCACCTGTCAGTCCTGGGCACACTCAAGCCTGGGACATATGCCCAAACACATGCATGGCTGTCACCTTTAACTGACCCATCTCACCCAAAGGGAGAAGTAATAACATCTGCGTCCCCCACGCACACATGCAAATGCAGGCACACTTTGAAGTCCAATGCCAAAGTAATGGCGTCTTCTCTCAATACCCTCTCAGCGTGAGACAGGAGGACGCAGACAAAACAGAAAGCGTTGAGGTTGGAGAGAAACTTTCAAAAACAATTCAGACATGAAATACCATAAAGGCAAACATTAACACATTTTAGTCAGTAGTATCAATAGGCCTGACATGAGTAGTGTCAGGTCACAGGGTCAAATGAAATTAAAAAAAGAATAGGAATAAAAGACGGCTAAAAATAAGCTGCAGATAGAATAACAAGCTCAGCAAAGAGACATCAAATGAAGAAGTAAAAAAGAAACCTCAACTGTACATTTAGATAAGACAAGAGCCAGTGTTCATAAGCTGTAAGGCCTAAAGACAAAGCTACATTAAATCTGTGACTCAGGCAGGCCACAACAGAGAATGATGTACTGCGTTTGCCCCAAGCTGCTTCTCTGGCTTTATTATCGCCTCCGTACCCTTCACAAACTGATTATACCTCCCCTCAGCAAACTGAATTTGTCCGACTACTCTTTGGATGCATACATGAGAGTGTGTGTGTGTGCGTGTGAAGACCAACTCTAAGACAAAGACGAACAATTCATCTGCTCCGAGAGCTCTGCGATCTAACAGACAGCGAGAGAAAAACAGAGTGGTGCATAACGCAGACACACAGTACACACTGCACAGCCTGAGAATAAATCACAGCTCGAAAATCTACAGTAAAGGCTCGTCAAAGAAACACTTGCTCTGAGAGGAAAAGACAGGTAAGCGGAAAAGCTTAGAGAAAACTCAGGTAACCTTCACATCATTTATGAGAACAACTGATTAACCACAGCAGTTAAACCTCCATCTCTGTCTGCTTTCTGCCACATCAGTCAGATAGGAACTAATGAGAAACTGTTTGGTCTTTGTCATTAGAGGTGTAAAAATTAATTGGTTCAAACTGTTAAGCTGGGTTTCACATCTAAAAACACTGCTGCATCACTACACACAGCTTTTAGACTAAAAGTAGGTGGGAAATGTGGGTACATTAATGTGGAGTTCAGACGTAGAAGCCTGAGCGGAGATATATTGCAATTTACTTCATAACTGCTCCTCTTCAATCCGTGTTCATGTGTTTTCTCAAACTCCTTAATTTTTTTTCTTGTACTTTCCATCACCTTCTGCTCACTGTGTGCATTGTATTACGAGGAACGTTAACCAACAGACAGAAAATGCACAACACACACTGGATATATGGAGACATAGCAGTCAGGCAATATGTTAAACTTGAAAGGAAGTTGTTAAATGTAAAAGGTAGCGCAATTAATTTTCTTAGCCGTCACAAGTGACACAGAGGACATGCTGTGAGTGACAGAGTCCCTGCCTCCCCGCTTCATCTGTTCCCAAATGTGAAAGGTGTTAAAATGTTCTACTATGCGCTCTGCACAGAGAAGACTGATTAGTGACACCATTGCACATGAAAACAAGCTAGCAAACCATTACTAATCAACAATGGCATGTCTGAAAATAAAGGTTGCCCAATTTATTTTCTAAACAGGAAAGTAAAAACTACACCATAAAAATATTTGTTAATATTATTTCTTCTGGTAACACATAGCTCTCAGCCATCATACAAAGCACACTATTTCATCTGTTTAGGCTTTTTAGTTGGGCCAGCTGAGTCTTTCTCCTACCTTCACACACTCCCTCTCACACATACACAAACTTTTGCTATATATTTCTGCCTCTTTCAAGTTTGCTCACACACAAATGTTAAATCTTTCTCACTAGTTATGGAGTATACTGCAATATTTCAAAGACATAGAGCTTGAACAGGATTCCTGCAGGAGACTTGAATGTGTCTTTACTGATTAAAGAACACAAATCAGAGAGAACCAAAAAAAAATAAAAGTAGTACACACTGTAATCTACAGTGTTAAAAACACACACACACACACACAAATACCATTATTTATGGAGGGCCGGTATCAAAAATACACACAGGCAGCCAGGCACACATCTTGTCATATCTTGGGCGCGGTGGAGCAATAAATGTTGCAGTATTTCAGTGTGACAGAAAACACTGTGTTTATGTGCTTATCATTTGAGCAGCCTGGACGAGATGGCCCTCTTCCCATACTAATATATGGCTTCTTAATTAGAGCTCCTCTGAAAAAACTAAGCCTACTCCTCATATACAAGGACATAAACACAAACAACACATTCCCCTAACTGATAAATATGCTGCACATCCTGGTGATGATGTATTGTGTGATCTGAAACAATATAAATTCCTCACATGATTCTTAGTATAACTCTGACTCACTGATCTTGTAGTTGGCTGGACTGCCTTGAAATGTATATTTGTGTGCATGTATATATCTCCAGCATTTAATATTTGAAGGAGTCAGTGTATAATATACATACTTTGCTTCTCCCTAAAGCTATGCATGAGTTATGTGCTTATATATTGTGATATACATAATGTTATGTTCTCTAGAACTTCACACGGGAACACATCTCAGAGTTATTAATGAAATGAGATGAAATGAGGTGAACTGGGAGCAGAGAATAAAACAATGTCATTAATAACCAGTGTTTGTTTTTATCCTGCACATTAGTTTCCTGCTCACACAAGCTGGAATGCCCCTAAATCTGAATTTTCTGGGTAATAGTGCTATTAATGGGCCAGGTACATACTCTGTAATGAAATAGGAAAAGAAATACTATTTTATGTGTATGCGTGTGTGTAACTGAATGAGCTATTCGGTCCATTTTAAACAATGTGAAGGTGTGCGTGTAAGATTTTTAGTCTTTTTAATAGTCATTCGCAGGCACTAGCATTCAAAACAGAAATGGGTCAGTATCATTTTGTGGCATGTATATGTTCATTATGTGTACACTGTCCCATTCTATTTAAAAATGGTGTGAACCCTGATGTGCAATCTAAATTTTTATTGCAAAAAATAGACAAAATGAGAAGAGACATATTGTGTGTGTGTGCATGTGTATTGTGAAGACATAAATCTTTACACAGTCACATTGTGGGGACCTGCCTCCAATTTAGGGACAAACATTAGTGAAAAATAAAAAGTATATGGTTGGGTTTAGGTTAAGTTTAGGGTAAGTTAAGGTTTGGATTAATGTAAATCACATAGAAGTTGATGTAAGTCGATACACTGTCCTCTGAAGTGATGGAAACTTCCGAGTGTGAGTATGTTGATGCCACCTCTCAGTATGGCAGCCTTTTCTATATAATTAATTCATGCCTGATGCCATGAATCAGTCACAGCAGACATTGCCCAGTACGTTGCTGACAGATATTTACAACCACTTTTAGAAAGTGTTTTTCATCTTTTCTATTACCCACTGTTGATCGTCAAAACAGGATAGACAAACCAAACAGACAAAACTCTTTTGTCACAATGACACCTATCGTTTTTCAATTCACCCAGTGAGAACTTGCACATAGAATTGGCAACCAGCAGAGAAGTTTGTTGCAATTGCTTGAGGTCAATTTGCGAAGTGACTCAGTCATTTCAATTACATGCAGCCCTGGCCTGTGATAGAAGAAAACATTTAACGTTCACCTCAAAGAAAACATGATCACACAGTATGTCCGTGAAGATTCTCAGGTAGATTCTCTACCCAGGAAGAACAGAACCCATTCACACCTGGCTACAAAGGGCCCTAACAAATCCCATTGTGAGAGGGAATGACCTAACGACTCGCATAATGAGGTGAGGGGCAACACTCCTGAACAGTATAGAAAAAAAGAGTATAAAAATCTGTAACTCCCAACCAGTCAGTTTAGAACTGATGAAGCCTCTTGGATGAGAGGTGAAACGTCTTCGTGAAAGTCCAGATGCTACAACTGAAACTACGAGGATGATCACGCAGTGTTTCTAGGCATGTTCAGCCAAGGAGACTACAAAGGTCTGTGGTAAATGTGGAAAACAAATCTGAAACTGAACTGGATTTGGAGAAAAAAACTCACAACTTAAGGCTTATTATAACTGTTTAACCCTTTAGGTGCAAAACCACAAAGAAGATATATTGACTTCTAATCCATAAAGGTAATATTGTATTATTTGTCACAAGAGCACTTCTTGTTTTTTTCTTGTTTTTTCTCTCAGATGACAGACTATAATTTATAACAACAATTTCTGACTGAAGGGCAGCTGCTTGCAATCTGAATGCTCACTGAACTGTACCATGGGAATAACATACGGTTCATCTGTTTTGAAGAGTGATTTTCACAAGCCTCTGGAACACCACACATATTTGTGCTGCACTAAAACTTTCAAAGATATTGAAAGTTCAGTACGTCTCACACTTTCTTTTACCATCATTGTAGCCTGTCAAAATAATAGATATGAGAAATATTTAGAAGAAGCACGTATTAATGTGTGAGGTTTTGTATATCCACTTGCAATTACATTAAAGAATGGTAAATGTTAATGTATGACATGTTGCAAATAAATAAGAAAAATTAAAGGACATGGATTCAGTGGTCATGTGGTACTAATTCTACGACTTTTTAAAGCCAATTTTAACATTAAAAGCTTTTCTTTAACTCCTTTTTACTGTTGCTCATTCTTAGGTTCTCTGTGTACAACATCCCATGTTTCAGCCATCCAGTTCAGTGAAGGGAAGTAGAGTTGCATACAAGTCGTTGCTCCACTGACCTTTAGAATAGTCCACTACATGGGCAGGAACCTACTTCATCTATGAGTGGCTTTTTCACTTCTCTGACTGCTCCTTTATTCCTTCCATTGCAACCTTTTTCCTGACCTTTATAGGTAGAGAAGTTGTTGACCTCCCCCCTCTCTCATTTGGTATCCTCCTCCATCCGTCTCTATTACTCAGTGTCTCTACTTTCTACATTGCTTGCTCTTTTACAGCTGTTGCAGTTTTCCCCACCTCCTCTGCTTCCCACAATGCATCATGTCTCTCCATTGGACACCTGCTTTGCTCCCTATGTTTTTCAAGTCACTATATTTATTCTTCAGCCCTGTTTGCTTGTACAGACTTCATCTTAGCAGTAACCTTTCTCATTGTATTTCTTACTATTCAGTTTTTTTGAAGATTATCTTTAGGTATTTTTGCATTTAATGGATAGGGACAGTGAAGACCGACAGAAAATGTGGAAAAGAGAAGCAGAGGGTTGACTTGCAGACAAGGTCTAGCTAGAGATGAGGAAGTGAAGACTCTGCTACTGAAGGCATTTTTGCCCCCGTCCTCCCTGTCTGATCTCCTCCTGTTTTTGTCCATATCTCCTCATATGAGTGGAGAAAGTGAAAAAAAACAATAAAGCTAAAGAGTTTGGATTAAAAAAAATCAACTGGAAAGTATTAGAATCAACTGAACATATTACATGAAAGCCAAAGAAATCAACTTAACTCCACACATCACACCACAACCCCTTATGAAGAGATTCTGCTTCTTACACAGAGTTTTACCAACATGAAATCCAGGGTTGTTTAAGGGTGTTAATCTTAGTAATGATGCAATTGTAATATTGGCACGCGAGTAATCTAACATGATGTATATTGTAGCACTTAATTTGAAAGACTATCAGGCATGTAGTTGCACTTGTTGTGGCTTAAACAGTCAAACAGACTACCATAGAGCCTTGTCCTTCAATGGGTTTACAATACAAAACTCCACACAAGTTGAACCACAACAAATTAATACCTTAAATATTCCACATAATTGGGTGCAGCAACACAAGGAGAACTAGATGTAGCTAAGCTGAAACTTGATTCAGGGATATGAATCTCTCCCTTCTGAGTTTTTCTTACTACAGTCCATCCTGCACATACTGTACTTATCACTATTCTATCTTTTGTCCTCCTCTCTTACTCTCTGCTGCTTTCTGGTGTCTTACTTTCATTCTCACCTTCCCACATTAAATTTTCCCCTGTTCTCTCCTCTCCTCCTCTCACCGTCCACTGTCCTTCTTTTCTAGGACATTAACTGTAACACCTCATACTCACCCTCTCTCTTCCTTCTCTTTACTCATGCTGTCTTTCAGTTGTCGCAGTTTCTCCTCCATCTCTTTACTCTCATTAGCCAGAGCCACAGTCTCCATTTGCAGTCCTTGCAGGTTCCTTGGGCAACATAAACACACGCACATATATGCAGTCAATCAACAGCAATCAATCATACAAATGACCTACTTCGTCAGATTGGACAGCCAGGCTTTCATCAATATGTTCAATTCATCTTCTGCACCCACAGATCCTTGTTGCTATGACTAATCAATATTTTAATCAATTAGTTACTGGATCAGGGTACCACCAAGCCAGGCATCAATTCAGTCAATTACCTGTTGGCAAATGAGAAACTACAGTGGGAAAGTGGACTAAATTTCGCATTGGGCATTATGAAAAAAACAAATAGACTGCACTGAAACAGCTGAATCCAGCTGAAAGTCAAGTCAAGTCAATTTTCAGGCGAGGGTTATCTTGCCTTAAAGTCCATTTTGTGAAATAGCCATTCTCTGAATAGAATTTCAATAGGTACAGATGGAAATAGTATGGCAGCCAAGTAACCCTAATGGGCTTCTACCAAATGCCTTAAATCACATCATTGATCTTATCTCATCTTACCTGGCATTGAGCTTGACAGATTTGGCCTTGTTGTTAGGAAGCACCACAAAGTCATTTAAATTCATGTCTCTTCTTCCCGGTGGCTCAGGTATTCCTCCCGTGTCTTTCGCTCTGCTTTTTACAAAGAGCCTCTTCTGCAATAAAAACCCACAGTAATGGCATAAAACTGGATATCATGCAGCGCCCAGGCTAAATGACACACAGCCATAAATGAATACTGCTGCAGTGAAATGAACAAAATAGCAGGAACACATTTACTCAAATGAATAAGAGGAACTTAAAACAAGCAATGCTGTGTGTTTAAATTGTATCTGGCAGATTTGTATGGATGATGAATGGTTTTAGGCAGTAAAAGCCAATTAAGAAAACTAGCCAGTAAGGCAGGTATACTAATAGTAGCCGAGCTGGTAGCAAAGTGCCATTAGGTGGAGGTGAGTGAGCCATTGGAAGTTTTGTTCAAGGTGGAAAGCCTTTTGACAAAGGCCATGATGTTCTACCAGGTAAAGTAACCACATGAAACTTTTTCCTACCAGGTTGTAAAACAGTATGCGTACAATCTACAGCAGACTCAAATCAGAATCTCTACGAAAACTCAGCTTTCTAAGAGAAGACATTTTTACTAGTCATAGAAGGAAAAGCACAGGTGGAAGTAATAACATGACTGATAGCTCAGTTAAATTTAAGTGTCCATGGAAGCTCTACCAGCAGTGGTGTTGTTAGGCCAGGGCATCCGAGCGCTATAGCCCCAAATGCTGTACAATTAGTCCTGGATTTTTTACAACAATATGAATAATAATGAATAGCCCCAGATATATTCTTCTTTCACTTCAACCATGCATTCAAGCCTACATTTTAGGTCCTCTGTCTGTCATTCAAGCAACAGATCTACTTCATGCTACTTTTTGTGCATTTTTGTGTAACCACATGTGAGAGAGCGCACCAGCTACAGGGCTTGTCATTGCTGGCATCTGGTAGCTTTCTTTTTGAAAAGGCTTCTAATATCCGAGGCCTTCTACTCTTCCCTTAGTGAGTACAAAGAATGAAGCCAACGAGGCACAGGTGTAGCAAGGGCAGGTGGAGGAAGAGTTATCTCATGTTGCTGTAGCAGCAGATGAGTCAGGATGTGATAGTGCCACTGCCTCATCTACCCAAGATCAGGTTGGTAAAGAAGTGGGCTCTTTAGCTACCCAACTAGTCTAGCTCAATCATTCTCAAACATTTTTTCACAAGGCACACCATTTGGTGTTTAGAAAAAAAAATGTGGGTTGACTTTACTTTGTATAGTTTACAATTTCTCACATTTATATTCATTTTAGTGAAGTCAAGTCTTAGTTGGGGTGGCTGTGGCTCAGGTGGTAGAGCGGGTAGTCCACTGATCGCAAGGTTGGCGGTTCAATCCCCGGCTCCTCCACATGTCGAAGTGTCCTTGGGAAAGACACTGAAACCCAAGTTGCTCCCAGTGGCAGACAGGCACCTTGCATGGAAGCTCTGTCGCCATTGGTGTGTGAATGGGTGAATGCGAAACACATTGTAAAGCGCTTTGAGTACCACTAAGGTATAAAGGCGCTATAAGTGCAGACCATTTACCATTCATAAGTATTCATATAGCCTTTGAGCCAAAGTGCTGTCCTGGCGTTTTGAATTTACCAAACAAGTTTAAATATTAAGATTAAGACCCTATAGCGGTATTTATCATGTGAATTTACCCAGATTATTTAAATATTAAAATAAAATACATAGATTCACCTACAGTATTTAAGTCTGGAATAGCTTAGAAATGGTGTGATTTGTCAGATTAACATGTATAGCTTTCTGAGCTGAGCTAAACCTCCAGTGTTTTCAGGTCCTAACAGCACCTCTGACCAGTAAGCCCTTATCGCATAGTAAGCCAGGAATTCTCCAGATCACAAAACCTCTCTTTTAAAAGGACAACGCGCTACAAATCTTTTGTCCACCATTTGCATCATGTAAATAAAGTTGTCAATGCTGGTCCCTGAATGTTGTCCCACTCTTCCTGAAGGGGTCGGAAAAGTTGCCGGACATTTTGCGTGGCAGGATCATGATGCCGAACACGTCCACCCAGAGCTGTTTGAAACAATTACTTGGATGACAAATTAAGTTGTGGAGATTCAAACGTGTGGCTACGACCCAAACTGACACGCCAGGATCCAGCATGCCAACAGCACGTTCTCATCCTTCTTTTGCCACCTGTGGCGTCATTTGAATAAAGCTGCTTTTTAAGGGGGCCTTTAATAGTCACTGATTAAAGGAGTGTCTGTGAGCTGGTAGTGCTAGTACTGTCCTTTCAAGCCACACCTGACTATGGTGCTGATTAACTCAATGGTGGAGAATTTGGGGGCAGTGGTGGCGCAACAGGTTAAGCCCCTGGGCTACTGATCAGAAGGTCAGAGGATCGAACCCATACTGTTGGGCCCTTGAGCAAGGCTGACTGCTCCCCGGGCGCTGTACCGCAGCAGCCCACTGCTCCTAGTATGTATAGATATATAAACTGCTCTCCATAATGGACAATGCCCACCACCCTCTGCACAGCACCATCACCAGGCAGAGGAGTGTTTTCAGTGACAGGCTGCAGTCCCCATCCTGCTCCACTGACAGGCTGAGGAAGTCGTTTGTCCCACAGGCCATACGACTCTTCACTTCCTCCTCACACAGATAAACATTCCATCTGCACTTTAATTCGGACATTGCTGGCTAACCGGCCACACACATGCACATAAATGGACATCGGTTTTTATCTGATTACTCTTTGCACATCGCTAATTTGCACTGTTTTTATTGTTATTGTTGTTTATCTCGTGTTTTTGCATATTCTGCATCTCTCATTTCTGTATATTGTTTATATTCTGTATGCTGGTTACTTAAATTTCCCTCAGGATCAATAAAGTACCTATCTATCTATCTATCTATCTATCTATCTATCTATCTATCTATCTATCTATCTATCTATCTATAGTTAAGGTTAACTCTGAATAGGATGGGTCAAATGCAGAGAAGGAGCCTCCCTAAGGGGATCAATAAAGGTTAGATTATTATTATTATTATTATTATTAGCAACCACTTGAACAGGTCAAAATCATTTTGTGTGCAATTCTTTAAATATAATCCTTTTTTGGCAATGATATAAATGAGATTTCAAAAATGTTATCCAAGTCAAAAAGAAGACCATTGATATGCTGTGTTTATATTTTTGTTCGTGTCAAGCTAAACTGATTTCTTTTCACTTTAAACACCAAAACCACCATCATGCAATTCACCAAACAGTCGTGTTAGCCAACTTTAACAGCAAGTAGTCCGAGTAAAGAGACATTTAAACTAGCTGAAGTTACTGGTGACTCAACTAAAAGGTTCCAGCAGCTTTATAATAAAGACAACAAACACAATAAATCACCTTTTTCACGTCAGACATTTTGTGTCGTAGCACAGGTGCATTAAATCCCATTAATGAAGGCTGACATACTCTCACATTAGGTCGTGGTGTTTTGTCTGGTGGCTCACTGGAACAACTTCTCAGGACACTTGAAGCGACTGTTAAATTTAATTCCACGTGTGTTTTCCTGCTCGCCAAAACGTCTGTTGTGACTATTTAAACTAGTAAACGTTAACATAACGTTACAGCACGTTAACTTCGACACTGCTGACAATATTAAACTTACCGAGTGAGCTTGTGGTGGCGAAATAAAATCAAATATTTCACTTTAATACGAATAACTTACGATTTGTCTTCCAATATTTCAGGCTTTCGCCGGTGGCATCAAGTACCCCTGACTGCAGTGTACACTTCTGTTGGGGTCGTGACTACGGCAACCAGCAGTACTCTCGCGATAACTCAGCAGCTGGGGAGATTACCGGAGTGCGTTTGCTGCTCCACATATCCATGGTTTCACCGTTTGTTGTTGTTGTTGTTGTTGTTGTTGTGAACTTTTCCCTGTCTGCATTTGTTGAAGAATTATTATAGTATGCCTTTGTTTGTTTGTTGGAGGAAAAACATCGGATTCAAAGGCATCAATTCCCTTATTGCCTAAGTAATCACGTGTAGTGGGAATTCCCACCCTAATTAAAACCCCTCATAGCATCAAGATACATTTTATAGCACTGATTAGGGCTTTGAATCCTCGTTATTTTTTTTCCAACAGACTTTAGAGTTGTCTTTAGTCGTCCAAGATGATGATGTTTAGATATTCCATGTTGACAAGCATTGGAGATCAGAAGCAAAATCATTTCCCATTAGCCCCATAAGATAAATGTAATGAAATGAATTTGATAAGAGCAAAGTGAGGGATAATGTGTGTGT
>OMNN01006737.1:0-17010 GCA_900302755.1 Chromis chromis
TTTCTCTCTCTCCCTCTCTCACACACACACACACACACACACACACACACACACACACACACACACACACACACACACACACACACAGTTGGCAAAATCATTCCAGTCAGTCATAAGACCTAATGTGCATTTTCATTCCAGTTGGGCCGTAGAAATGGATACCCTCTCATGGGGATCCAAGTGTAAGCACGCTGTGGCAGAGTATATCCAACATGCACCGAAAACCTATTTGTGCTTTGGGAAAAGCCATACATTCTCAAAATAGTATATGTGATTGGGTTACCGGCTCTGTATGCCACTAGCATAGCGTCGTATATCACATCTCGCCATGTGCTAGGTGACATAATCCAGGCAGCATGGGAAGGCGCTGCGCCGATGATTACTGGGACAGGTGTGTTTTTTATTTCACCCCCTAAATGCATTAGAGCTGGGATATTTCACATCTCCATTTAATAGCTTCTGGTTCTTTTTCTCACTCTCCTCCAATGGCACATAAAGAAGACACAGTGGTGGTGTGATTTCCATTGGCATGCATGACTTATGAGTTAGTATTGTACGTATTTTAGGTAATAGGAACTGAAAGCAAGAAAAATATCTCCCCATAAACATCGGAGAAATGAATATTTGAGTGATGTTGCGCCTCCAGGATGTGCCACACCGGCAACACATGGAGAATAAGGATGATTCTGTTGAGATGTATATCAGTTCAGCTATGCATAAATGAGCTTTATCAAACTGAGTCAGGCCAGCGTCCCAGTAGTATCTCTGACCTGCGGTACATGAGGTTACACTGCATGAAATTATCATTTAACAAGACGTTTGCTTCAGCACTGAGTCTACAAGACTGTTTAAAAGTCAAGTAAAAAATGCCAGATATCAGAGGTGTCCAGTCAACTCTAGATTAACCTTTACTCTCATTGGAACAGAGAAAAAGACAAACCAGTATTGCCAATACACAGACAGACAAACAAAATGAAATTAGAATTAGCTGTGACCAATGTAAAAAGCTGTTAAAGAAGGTTTTGAAAACATTCACATATACCGATCTTGTCCATGCCCAATGGTTCAGAGCATTTCTGACAACATAAGCGGGACCAACACAATATTAGGCAGGTGGTCATAATGTTATTCCTGATCGTTGTATATTACAGTATTTAGTAGATAAGGAAGACTTAATTGGCTGGAGGTTAACATATGAGTGGTTTGTCTGCAAAAAAAACAGTTGTGTGTGTTTGGATTTACTGTCCTAAATCATGCGTTTTAGTTATGCATTCTCAAGAATATCAATCAAATTGGTGATACCTCTTTTTTTGTTTACTTTTCCAGAATCCTGTTTTTACTGTGAAGTCAAAGGAATATAATTTAATCTGGTGTTGTCTTATTCATTTAAGAATGTCTTTGATTTGCTTTTAACTCTTCAAATAAATATATAATACACCAATCTTCTACAACACCGAAACCACCAATAGGTGAAGTGAAAGACATCGATCATTTTGTTGCAATGCAATGATCTGCTGGGAAATCTCGGGTCCTGGCGTTCATGTGGATGCTACTTTGACATGTACCACCCACCAAACCATTGTTGCAGACCAAGCACAAACCCAGTCCACAAAGGCCCTTAAACCCAACCCATAGGACCCAAAGGATCTCAGTGTCAGACATCACACAACAGCCCAAAGATCCTGTGTTCATGCACTGACAGCTCAGATCTGTTTTGGGACTCAAGAGGGAGCTACATGATATTAGGCAGGTGGTTTTTAATGCCGTGGCTGATCGGTGTGTGCTGTGCAGACACTGAAAATGCAATTTTAGAAATGTAACTGTTCAAGTGTAAACAATGAATGATGCTAACAGCAGGGAGAATATGTTAATATTTGACTGTAAAGTTCTAATGCATTAGGATCTGATTGAACACAGACCTCAGTGGTAGTACTAATTATATGGACTCATTGAGGCCCATTCAAAGGAACATTCAGTCTACCTGTATATATAACCTAATTATACTACTCTCCTTTTATGTGTACAGTGTTTTCTGGTCAGTATCTATTGACATATCTTCTTCCTCATATTAGCTGCTGAAACTACAGATGCCGCGCGGAGCTGCCCAATGTGTATACTAAACTGTATGAGGCTGTTCACACATCGGTAACTCTCATTGCTGCGTTCTAAAATTAGCATGCTTAATGATGGTGCTTGATAACCATGAAATGTCTCTGCTGCATCAGATGAACCCAGTGGCTCGGTTTCACACATGATGAACCTTTCACATTATAATGAGGAGGAAGGAGACGTGGGAAAGTGAAACCAGCTGAGTTTGTTTGTGCCACACTGATGGCTCTTTATACTATGACCTCCGAGGCCCTGTGGTTTCTGCTATCAGGCGATGTGGGTTCATTATTCACTGTGCTGCTCAAGACATTTCATGATTTCATTGATGGGTTTTGTAAGGGGATGTGGTTTGACACGTGTGCTCGCATGATTTAGTCTAAGAATCTATCTTCAGGGAGAAGAAGAACATGAAGTCCTGCAACACATGGAACGGCCCCTTCAGATCTCTTATCTCGACATCAGCAAGTCAGTCTGGGATTACATAAGAAACAGAAGCAACAGGGACAGCCTAAAGCAACAGAAGAGTTGTGGAAAGATCTAAAAGATCCCTGGAACAATCTTCCTGCTAAAAACCACAAAAAAAGTGTTCTTTCAAGAGTTTCAAGGTGAGAGCACCAAAGACTGATTTAATTTAGCTTTTTTAAGCTTACTGCACCTTCTATGAAATTAACTGATACTAAAAACTATTTATGAAATTTTTTGAAATACCTGCTATTCATAAAGCATAAATGTGGTTCCTATTTTTTGTCTTTCACCCAGTACGTTAGACAGATGCACAACTACTATATTTTGTTAGCAGGAAAGTCTTATTCTATTCTGAATGACACAGCTGCAGGATTCTTCAGCACTTGCTCGGGGTCAAGCTCGCTGTCAATCAACTACAAGGTAATGCCAGAGAAGCCCAGTGAATTGAAAAGTAGAGTCATCACAGGACACTTTGAAATACCTCTCTGATAGGAGGTGATGACATCTGCCAAGTTATGCAGACCTGCCCTCCAGAGACAGTAACCAAGGTCAACTCATCTCACTGCCAAGATTTTTTTTTAGACCAGCTGAAATTCCAGTTACCACGAGAAAACCAACGCTCACAGGACATCTGAGGTCTGTGTTAAAACGCTGTCACACTGGCAGAGTCTCTCATCCTCACAGCCTCGAGGTGAATCAAATATTTTATCAATGGAGGTTCCTGTGTTAGAGGGAATCTGTTTTGTTACAACACGAATGATAATGATCCCTGGCAGCATTTACAGCTGATCAAACAATCTTTCGGAGCTCCTCGTTTTTTTTTCATCATTTTTTCATAGTTTTTATATTACACTGCTTTGGAGATAAGTACATTTGCTTGCCCTGACATGTTCTCCTCTCAGTGCAAAACGCACTGAAATTAACTCAAATTCTGATGCACTGCTCCCCCTAATGAAGATTAATGAAGTCATTTAGGTACACACAACTATGGAAATGTCTTATGCAGAATGTGTTTTTGAGGGATAGGTTGGGTGGGTGATTCTACTGTCTGAACGTTGTGTTTTTAAATGGAAATGGCACGCCTCTTATGTTTTGAATTAAGTTTCCTGACCCCAAAGTCCTTCAGTTCCTCCGAGCTGCAAAAGACGTGAGGACAACTGAGTTTGTGGACGTATTTTTTGACCCACAACAGTAAGACGTCAGTGCCAGCTGTAAGTCAGGAAACAATCAACCCAGTAAGCAAAAACAAAGGGAGGTGAGCAAACGATGCTAACTCACAGTGAATGACAAGTATTTGCTCTGACAAGTAATTTTCACTTTAGGCAGATATACTCCACCCTTCATGCACTTGCCAGACTCTTCCCTCGACCCATCAGGATCAATGTTAGCCCCGGACTATTTACAGTACCGTCGAAATTTACATACTGTGTTTTTGCTGCTCTGGGAGTCTCAGAAGCATGCACTTGACTCATAATTGCTCATTTTCCTTTCACTTTGTTTTATTCAGCTCTGCTTCATGCATAGCCGCTTTGCTCTGTGCCAGCGTGTCGTGCTGTAGCTACTTGAGTCATTGTGCCAAAGCAGCTGATAACATTCACCAAGTCCTTCCGCTAAGGAAGCTAAAATTGCTTTTCGATTTGAGTAATTTCATTCCTCTGATAAAAGGAAAAAAAAAACATGATAGAAAAGTTGTCTGTATTTATTTTCCTTGTGATAGAGAGTTGTAATATAACATTTTTAACGCTGTCAATAAAATAGCGGCTTTCAGAACAAACGTTTACAACAAAACACTGACAAAAAGTCTGAACATTTGAAGCGATATTGCCAACTCACAATCCTTATCTGCAAACTGGTAATATTACAGAAGCTGGGTTACTAGAGGTCAGCAGACAGAGGCAGGACAATGAGACCACTTCAGACACCGAACTGATAAGAAACTGAAGGAGGACAAATACAGAGCAGATCAGAGATATTATTTAAAGGCAATATTTATCCAGGCAGTGTTTGGTGAGCATGAATGTGTTTCCTCACCAACACCCTGATTTCCAGTCAGGCGGTTTCAGACACACCTGGGAGATACAAGTACACCTACATGTACCATTTTTTAAGATCTGTGCCTGCGTCTGCAAATAAAGTAGCGCTCATGACAATTTCAGAACTTTTTGCACAACAATCCCACAATGCAATTGTTCCCATTTTATATAAACACCTCTTTTTGCTTCCCTGCAACTGTCTGTGATGATGCAAAAATGATAATAGTCATGAAGTAAGTATCTGAAATCCGAATTCATTGCTCACCATTGAGTAAACTATTGATTGTCTATTACAAGAGGAGTAATATTGTGTTGTGGTCAAAAACACTCTGAATCATTGGGCATGGACAAGAGGACCTCTCAGGGTGTCCTATGGGGTCTGGCACCAGGATGTTGGCAGTGGATCCTTTGGGTACTCTGGCTTGTGCAGTAAGGCCTCTGTCAATCAAACTTGTTCCACTGCATCGTGTTGATGCTTGATCAGAATGGGGTCTAGGAAGTTTGGAGGTCAAATCAACATCTTGGGCAACTGTCATGTTCCTCAAGATGTTCCTGATTGTTTGATGTTTTTGCCATGTGGTGGGGTGCATTTTCCTGTGGGGGTAGGCCAGTGACATTTGGGATTTCCATTTGCATAAGGGAGTGTGCTTGTTCTGGGACGATGTTTATTTGGGTGTCTAAGTCTCATCAACAAAATCCAAGGTTTTCCAGCAGAACACCACATAGTACCAATATGATCAATGTTATTCACTTCACCTGTCAGTGGTTTTAATGTTGTGGTTGATCAGTGTATATCAGCTGGGGTGGGACCAATGGTTGTGTATAAAGATGGACGAACCCTTCACTCATAGGTTTCTTGAAGAGTGGTGTGGCAGTCACCATCTCGACAAGGCCTGACTCCTATTAACTTCTGCCTAATCCAAAAATGAGCAAATAGATGGAGCATGAGTGGAGCTGAGGTGGGCCATGAACTGTTCTTTGACAGCCCCCACCTGTCACTCAAAGCACTCATGCTTGTAATTATGTATAACTTTAAGCCTTAATGGAATTTAATCAGGTGAGTTATATAAAAATTCAGCTGCAGTACAACTGTATGAATTGGGGAATTATCTATACAAACCAAAACAGTCAGTGGCACCAGGCTGTAGACACATTTATTTCTGCTGTAAAGTTGGGCATTTTAACATACGGTCTATGGGGATTGACTTGCTTTTAGAGCAAGTCTCAAGTGGCCATTCGAGGAACTGCAGTTTTTGGCATTCGCGCATATATTTTTCAGCCCTGGAGGAAATTCGTCACTCTGGCACTCCAGAAAATGGGTTTATGGCTTCAAGCATATTATAAAAGGGTTGTAATTAAACCAGTGCCATGGTATTTTCCTAAGCCTAACTGCGTAGTTTTGGTGCCGAAACCTAACCAAAAAGCATGTGAAATCCAAACCTAAGAATAATGGTGCCACAGAAAACCCCAGTCTGGTTGCAGACAACCCACTACTTCCTGTGTTTCCTTCCAGAAGTGTTTCCTTCTAAATCATAGTCTTTCCTATTCCTGTCATAGTCAGAAAATAAATTTCTTTCAAAACTTTAATGAGAATGTTGTTTAGTTGAACAGAAATGTAGCTTTTGTGAGACAGGGTTGGTCTGCTGGATAAATGAGTGTAAAGTTGATGTTTCAATGGTGACCACTGGGGCCTAAAACAGAACTAAAAGTGTTATTGGGATGAGGAACAATTTAACAAATGTGATAGCTGGTGTATTCTTTTATTTTTTCACCATAACCCTGGCAAAGTACCTGTTTTGGCCATCTTTTTTTGATTGATCGTGATTGTTAAAATTGTTGTTCAATTACTGTTTTTATTGTTTCACAATAAAACCCTCAAAGAACAGCTTTCAACCTTTATTTTAAATGAGTTCTAGCTCACTGCATAGCTGGGCCTTGACACACAGCATAGGAGTGGAAAAGATTATGTTTTGTAATTCTAGTTCTGTGAGCACTAGCAGAATCATCAAACAGGGCTGTATGAGTTTCATCAACCTATTCATTCAACCTTTATTTACACTCAGGGATGCTCCACTAAGAAAGAATATTCGAAGCCTGAACCCCTGGTGTGATACCATGAAGTGCACATCCAGTTCAGACCTTATGGGTCATATGGATGGGTTGTAAAATATGGCACGCTAACCATAACACTGTTATATGCAGAAAGAGTGGTTAAGTTTCTCAGACAATTCGATACTTTGTTCCACCACGACAACTTGTCACCACTAGAATCTTATTATAGCTGATGTAAATCAACAGCTGCCAAACTTTTTACACTTTTCAGGTCTACGGGGGAAGGGATGTTCCATACTCAAAGGGCTTTTTCGGTTTAAGTACCACTTCAAAGCTGACCTAAACAAGTTTTTATTGTAACAATAAGCCAAATCACCATGCATAACCTAAAAGCTGCCATTTGTAGTGATGAGGGAATAGAAAATTATGATATCTGTGTCTTTCAACTCATTATTTTGGTTTTGCGGCTCAGGATTTGCGTCAGTCTCCTTGGTCTCGTCATTTTCAACACAAACCTACTGTCCATATCCAGCAACTACACAAATAAAGCAACTGGGGGGTAACATAGCGGAGCGTTGTGGTGGAGCCCAAAGCTGAGTTCAAAGGAATCTGAATATTGCATTTACAATTATCATGCTCCCCAAAACGCACTACAAATGTTTCAGCTAGATATGCAAACTGCTTGCTAAAACATTTGCTAGTTTATAAGGCATGGAATTAATTGGTCGCTGTTTTGCTAATTGCCTACTTTCCTGCCATCAAGTCACCAGAAACATATATGACTGCAGGTTTAATGCATCATGGTCATCCACTTTTTGGAGACTGAGGTATTACTACTTGTATTTGTCTGCATTAGATCATTGCTGGCCAAAGCATTGTGTGCAAACAACAACAAAAAACTTGACAAATATTGATTTAGCCAGGAGCGGTTGTCTGTGGAGACTTGTTTTTTCCTCACTAGAGCTTAGACCTGTGACCCAGATCCCTTGAAAACTCCCTCAGCTTCATGAGGTGGTGGGAGAGACCGTGTGTTGGCTGCCTGAAATGACAAACAGCAGGCAGGCGGTGGCATGCTTTGCTTGCCAAATACAGCACTCCAAATAGTGCTGACAGGGAAAACATAGACACTTTTATCCAGGGTCCCCCACTTGGGAGTGAGATGTTGAGGGGAAAATCTCCTCCCGCTCGGAGACATAGACCCGCCTGTATTCACTATTTTTCGCTGCTTCTATAGTGGAAAAATCACACGAGTGCAGATTTAGAGACTTTCTTTTTCTTACTTGCAGTGAATGTTTACCAGGGAGCTGGTATTTTTAGTGACATTCGGAGAAGAAGTCAAAATTTCTTGTGTAAAAGTTGAAAATAGTTCATCTTTACTGTAAAAAAAAAAAAAAAAAAAAAAAGGACTCCTGACGAACTTCTCCTTACATTTGTGGTTTTCATGTGACAATAGTGATCTGCTCTGTGTAATTGTTGCCCTTTTTGCACCCCGTGGAGTTCATTGAACATTCGAGCCATCCATTTTCTTTGATGGTTTTAATTCAGCCAAGCATACCGACCGCTATTGCACTGCCCACTACAATGATTAACTGCATAGTGCTGCATTCATTCATTCAAGCATATCCATCAAAGTGCGGATTCCTCTAAGTGGAAACAAGCTTTCCCAGGGAAGCGGGCTCAGGAAACATCTGACCTGTATTAAAGAATGAATGGAGATTCCAAGCCAGGCTAGTTTTGTTTCACCGGTTTAAGAGCTGTATCGTAATTTCAAATTAAAACACAGAGTTAAGCGCTATGGAAACCACTTAAAATAACATTGTGGAAACGTGATTGCCAGCTGGCCACGTTTGCAGCTGCCAGTGGAGGAGGCTTGAACCTAAAGAAATCACTGTGTTTGGTCTTGTCAGGACAGATTTGGTAACAGATGGCTCAGAAGGAATTACATTTTGATGCTTCTTAACTTTGCAGACTGTACAGTATGGTTTAAGGTGGCATAATAGTGTCAAACAAGAGAAATAAAATGATGATTTAATAATACAATACTATTACCATCACCATTTTTAATACTTTCCACTTTGTTTAGTGTGGAAGATGTTTCTAAATACTACAATACAGAAGCAAATGCATTTAAAACCAACACAAAATTGAAAAAGTGACTCAATTTACATTTATTATCTGATTTCTAATGTACAATATTTAGCTCTAGTCTGCAGTTTAAAGCAGTTTTATGTTCTGTGATCAGATATTTCTTACATAAATGCTTTTTAGAAGCTGAATTTTATATGCTTTAATGTATATAAGCATGTGACTTTGACTTTTTAATCAAATAACCATATATTTTGTATTGCAGCTGCTAAACGTTTGAATTTTGCATCAAGGAGCAACCAAATAAAAAATGCTTTGTTACAGTCTAAGTGTGCTTATAGCTATGAATGATCTTTTTCATGTTTAGGTACAGTTATCTCTGAGCACTTTAAAGTCTGCCTGGACTGCAGTTGTATTTATGACAGCAACAAGAGATGATTGGGATTACTCTTTTTATTTTATGTGATTTAAATGTGTCTATATGTTTCTGTGCTGTACCACAAACTGCCTCTGAGAGGCCATTCGAAGTATGTACTTCACATTACACCTGAAACAGCCATGATTCCTAACAGGGCCACCCAGTCTCTTTCCTGTTTTTAAATCCCCACTGCAAATGTCTTGTTTGTCTACATCATAATCTAATGAATGCACAATGCACCTCTGTCCTCCGGTGTACATATACGCGGTACACCACACATGTTCTCCATAGGCCCGTGACCCTTATAACCCCGGTCCTCCCTCTAATCTCATAATCTTTAGCGGAACAGCAGCCTCTGTGATCATTGGCAGGTCTAGTGCGGTGCATACCTTCCTCCAGTGGGGGGATATGTGGAGAATATCACAGGTAATCCGCATCTCCTACAAATATCTGCCGCTGGATTTTTCTGATGAGATGTGGGTCCTGTGTTAAGGGTGGGCTGGGATCAAAACACAAACCTTCTACAGGAAAGTGAAGACAAACCACTTAACCTGGGGATGTGATGGAGAGGCGTTCCCTGAGATGACCTGTGTGATTGGGAAGCTGAGCTGTGTTTTCAGTCGGTTGCGCAATGTTGACAACTGGCGCCTCTGCCAGCAAATCACAGCCTAATGTCACTGTAAACACTATAAAATTACGAAAGGCCATCAGAGCGTAATGAAACAAGCTTATATAGGCCATTAAGTAATCAGCCGGAAGACAGAGTGTAGTGTAACTTTATATAAAAGTCTATTTATTTGGACGGGAGAACAACATTGAGCTTTCACTGATAACACCACACAGTGCCAGTGACTGGGAATCCTGCAGTTGTGTAACAAATCTCATTCCTGTCTCTGATAAAATATATTTTATGAATACTTTTCAAAATGCCTGAGGATGAAAAACAAAGCTGCCTGGATCACTTTCATTCATAGACTTACAAAGCTGAGGACTTTAACATGAGGCTTCACACATGATGTTGTCTAAAGGTTAGAATGGTTGTGCTTTTGGTTGAATATTGAAAAAGAGAATGCATTTAGGTCAGCACTGACTTCTTGAGTATTTTATCCAGACCAAACCAAACCAGACCTCTTGAGGTCCCTTAATAAAAAATGTTTCTTGCAAAATATATTGAGTCTAATCCATATTTGCTGTATATAGATGTAATTCATAGGCAATGCTGGTCTAAAATGGGATGATTGGGTTATTAACCAAAGACCTTGAGAAAATGGGCTCGACATTTTAAGCACAAATTATAGGATTTAGGAAACAACAGGGAGACAATGCTTTATCCACAAAAACAAGAGTAACTTGTAGACATAAGCAGAGGCTGTGGTGGTGGTCAAGGTGGTTGGGTATACGCATTTTGCCTCAACCCTATTTCAAGTCCAAAAATGTACACAGCACTTCTGTAGCACGACTGGAGATCTCATTTTTAGCAATGATTTTCCCTAATAACCATGAAACCCTATAGCCATGTGGCGAACACATGAAAATGGCATGTGCAATACTGTAACATAATTCTCAGCCGTGGAAGGAAGGAAATGTTCACATTATTTATGACCACAACACACATAATTTAGATTTCGGAGTTCAAGCCCATTTCTTTTTTGGCGGTTTTGTCCCAGTCATTAATTGTGACAGATGGTTACTCCGCCGAGCACCAGGAGATGATCCCCTTCTGATATCTTATGGAGTCATCAGCAGCTGCTTGCCAAGTTTAATACGACTGGGGACCGTAACTCTCCAGGCAACTACTACTAAACATGCCAGACAGGTCTGGCTCTCTCTCCCCTGCCGTCAGATCGATATCAAATTGTCTCACGGAGCATCAGCAATCAAGCGCGGCAGAACGGTGAGCACTCAGACGCTCCAGTCAAAGGTTACAGCCGGCCTGGCCAGCTTCACCCTCGGCCAATGTGTGACCGCCTTTTTAAAGAGTTCTTTGACAGTTTAACATCTTTCCCCCCCCTCCTCCTTCACCCCTCTCCCTGCCCTCCCTCCCTCCTCCCTGTTGTTTTCCTTTCTCAGTCGTCCTGATTAAACCTGGAGATCCCGGCGGGAGGCTCTGATTTCCCAGCCCTGACTGTTACTGTAGTGAAGTCAGCACTGCATGTCCTCACACAAGGCCAGTCAAACCTACTGGCTACAGAAGACTGAGTAATGAATGAAGTTTGGCCAGTGCAACATCTGCAGGATGCAGGCATGCTGGTACTTTGAACTGTGAGGTCTGTTTGTCTTCATGTGCTGGTGTATAAAACTCTGTTGCTTTGTAGCATTTTACAGCTTCTTGGTTTAATAACCATCAACAATACGTATCATTTAACTAAAGCTTTGGAGATAAGCTATAAACGCTACAAATAAGGACTCTTTTTTGGCTGCCTGCTGTGGAAATATCTCCACTCGCTGTTCACCAGGAGACCTATCCAGTGATAAAGGCTGCAGGACATCTGGACCAAAATCACTTTAACAAAGACTTATTAATATGAACTTAATAAGTGGCTGAATAGTCCATTTGAGACGAATTAAAAAGCATAAAAAGACTAAGCAAGTGTTATGGCTTATAGCTAATCTACGATGCGTTAGTAAGTGATTTATCAACCATTAATTTAAAAAAATCCCCATTAAAATGTAGTTTCCACTTAACTGTGGGGTGAATGAATTATTTCATGCCTCCAGTAAGCATATTAATATTCAAAGCGCACTTTTTATGGCTGCTGTCTCAGAGGCCCATATGCACAGAGTTGGTCAAATGCCAACTAAGGATGGGCTTTTTAAAAATCTGTCCTTGTGGCCTACATTTCTCCTGGCTTGCTGTTGTTGTTTCTGTCTTCTGCACTTATATATAAGCATCAAAAAGCTCATTTTGAGGAGAATGGTGTCTCTAAGTAGGTGTCAAGCCTGTGAATAAAAAGAAAATCCTCAAAAGCCTAGCAGGATGAGAGGAAAAAAAGCATCCTGCACAATCTTAGTTACTATTTAAAGATGTTATTATGCTTCCCCACTACAGAAAATCACCCATAATGGCACATATCATTGGAAGGTAGTTATTTACTCATGCAGCTCGAGGTGGAAAACCATCACCATCAGCCTGGACACAACATTAAACACAGAAAACACTGGATTTCTGCATTAGTGCATTTCAGTGCAGTCAGTTCAGAGGGTAAGCAAATTACATCGCCCAGAGCGACTGCTGCCGAATGAATGGAGCCTTTTTTATGATCACAAGGAAAACTTCTCCCGGGGGACGTGGAATTTCAGGAGGGTTTCCCCTTTTAAACAGACACGGGTACACTTTAAAGGCAAAAAGGTAATTTTGCACTTCCTCTCCTGGATAATGCTGTTTGAACTGCATTAAAATGCTCCCATTCATTGCAACTCTACAAAGATGTGTGGCTTTAAGCCCAGAAACAACGAGCATTCTGTGATTTGTGCGCAGAAACCTCCAAGTTTACGCGAAGTTTAACAACTGCGTGAAACCAAAAATAAAAACTCACCGTTCTGCTCCTTTACACTTGGAAGGTGAAATTTGCTGACGTGACTTGATTCAGCTTCCGAGCCATATTGTTGGAGAAGCGATGCAAGAAGGAATAATAATGGAAGGATCATTTGGATGAGTGGTGGTTGGCGATCACAGGGCGCTGTAGACGGGATGGTTTGGATCACCACACACATGCGTCGGTCACAGGACACCAGTGCTGCTTTGGACACATTTGGACGCAGAGTAAAATCCACATAATCATCAGTCTCCCTCTGAGGAAAGCGCAATTTCACCTCGATGAATCAGAATAAAAAATCCTCTCCAGAGTCTCCAAACCTGCCGCTGCTGCGCAATGCAAGTGCGCACCTGTTGGTTCTGAGGGAAGTTGGGCACCGATTTGAGCAAAGTTTGGTTTAAGTGTTTAAAATCCTTGCATCAGCTGCGAAATCGTCCTTACGCGCGCAATTCATCTACGGTGCGAGATCAGTAGAAATGCACAGATGCATGTTGGCCACAGCGGTGCGTCCACGGTGCGTTCTTCCCTCCGTCTGATAAATCCCCGCAGATCTTTACGCATTACAGTAAGAGCTCACACACAGCGAGACAGCGAGGGGAGTCCAGCAACCTGATACAGTCTGTACCCAGGGACCATTCGCAACACCGAGACGAGTTCTGTTGTCTGGCGCAGTCTGGAGTCATAACTTGGAGACTGAGATAAAATATCGCTGCGCGGCCGGGGTTGGGTTTTTGGAGACTGGCAACTGACGGCACAACAGGTGCTATACATAAAGTCAAACTTCCCAGCCGAGGAAACTCCCCAGGATGTTAACTATTCCGCTGCTGACTGCGCCAATGAGGTGTTTCACACACTTTCAGCTCCAGTTTTTCTTCTATTTGTTGCAAACAGTTTCACATGTTTCAAGTATAGTTTTCAGGAAAAGTGAAGAAGTGATGAAGGAGGTGGTCTGGATACAAGATTACTTTAGGAATAACTTTACAGATTATTTCCTCCACAACTGAAAAATACCCTTTAGCACAGTAACTCCAGATTAAATGGCTGAAGTTTGAGTTATCACAGCTGTTAAAACCAATAAAATTGAAAGAATAATATAAGACAAGATAAAGAAATCTGAATGAAGACATTTTCCCTACATATGGCAGATTTCACATGCTACTGTGTGTACTACAGTTCCTCCCATGGTGTTAGTGTTCATAAATATCCTTTCCCCACTCATTCCATTGGACTACAACATTGTGGCATTTGTGGCACAGTTAGATTTTTAGTCCAGTGCATCTGATTTATAACATATACATGGATAAACAGTGTAGTCCACAGCACATATTCACATTAGCAGCTTCAGGATTCAAAGTGAAACTTTCCATAAGGAAAAAATCTCCTAAGTAAGCTGGTTTTAACCATGGACTTATTGTTTAAAACCTCGATTCACTTTCCCCACAGAGACATAAAAGTTAAATGTGTGCCCAAACAAAACTTCTCTAACACACTGTTTTGCGCTTTGCCTAAATGTTTCTGTGGAAGGAAATGTTTAAGGGCTTCTCAATTTGTCATATCAAAGCAGAGACACCGCTTGGAACAATATTCCCTCCTGTTCCCAATTTCCTTTCTCCCCGGCACAATGTTGTACCTCATCAATTGCGTTTCATGTGGTTCCTCCCATCCCATTGTTGGCAAAACCCACCAGTGTATCCCCCTGCTTTACGGCGAGTCTGCTGCAGCACAGACACAACAATCAAAGGGGAGCTGGAGACATATTGAACCCATTGAGCCAGACACATGATGCAATGCTGCAGCAATTTACCCCCAGTCTCACATAGCTCAGAAACTACCACCTCAAAGAGAGCGCAGAGCAGCCATCGCTGCAGCATCAAGGTATGAAGGGAGGGTTTTGTGGTTTTAATCAAAGTTAATGACTGAGGAAAGAAAGCATGGGGCATTGATACAGTCATTTCATACTTGTGTTGCCCCTGTGGAGAGGGGCATATAGAGGTCTTCATGTGTCTGCTGCAAGGGCCGAGGCGCTTTGTGTAAAGGAGAGTATCACATTCCAGCCCTGCAAGGGCCTGCAGCAGATGTCAGCACTTCACATTGTGGAATCCCTCTCTCTTTTACACACACACACACACACACACACACACACACACACACACAAACACACTCATTCACCCCATGAGGTTTTGTCTGTAAAAGCTGGGTATTTTGTCTCGTTGTCCACATTTGATTGCCGCTTCCACGGTGGTCTTGTGAGACGCAGAGGCTTTGATACAAAGAAATATAATAAACAGAGGAAATTAGAAACAAGGTGGACCTTTTGGGTCACGGCTAACATGCAGAGACATGCCAGCCAGGAGAGCTCTGTGTCCACCGAGCTGACTGGAGATGGAAATGTATACAATAGAGAATTCACAGTCATGGGCTCCCGGCTAAATCCCATTAGACTTGCTTCCCTTTTCGGGACACATACTGTCAAACAAACAAATGCCCTCTCCCAATCAGTCTGTATTACACAACGCATCTGTCACAGGCGCCGTGAAACACCGGTTTTGCTCCAAGCGAAACGAAGGGAAACACGAGGGAGTGGACATGTTTCTTTAAATCCAAATCACAGCTCATTATTGCACCTTGAAGGAAAAGGCCTTTGAGATTACTTCATTTATATGGTAAAACCTCGTGTAGCAGCAGGAACCTTCACTGTGTGGCCCTGCGCCGAGTTATCTGTGGTTTCCATGGAAGGTGGAAAATATGCAGAGGAATCCAAAAAGAAGAAAAAAAATCACCTTTTCTCTATTTTTTTAATGATAAATTCATGTCTTCCTGACTTCTTATAATTAAAAACACAGATTTCCATGTCATGCTAGGAATTATGCTCTGATCTTCAATATCTGGCAACACTTTCACATCAAGGAGATCCAGAAGTTTTGAGGATTTTAAGTTCTTATGCTTGAGACATGGAAAGCACAGCGTCATGGTGATTAATTGCCCCTGGCTGCACTTGGCTTTGAAACCAGAGCCCCCTGGTGGTGCCCCTCAGGGCTACAGGCAGCTCTTCGCCCCGAGAGCTTGCCGCAAGTGCAAGTGGAAAGTTTTCTTGGTTCTGTTCAAAACAACACTTGTTTTGATTCCAGTCTGGGAAGCATATTTCATCCTGTGATTCAAATCATTTCCAGGTTAAAACATTACCCTGCTGTCCTCTAATGGAACCATCCATCCATCCAGCTATTTTCTAATCTGCTTATCCGGCTCAGGGTCACAAGGAGGTTGGAGCCTTCATCTTCCAGCATATTTGACTTCCATCTCTAAATCCACCCATCATTACAGTAAAGACAGGTATACGGTTGTTTTTCACTGCCTGCTCTGTTCTTGTCATTCACAGTTTATGACTCACAGCTACCCCGGAGTAAAACTGAAGGGGTTCACATTCATTAAGTAAATAACCTGGAAATGTTTTTTGGTGATGGTGATCTGGCAGTATGAATTTTTCCGGCTGTGGCACTCTTAAATTCTTTATTCTCACGAAACCTGTTCCTGGTTAGGTTAGATTTTTACACCATTAAATTTAGGGAGTGCCAACATGGTCAACTGTACACTATATAGTTATCAAATCACCCCTCCTTGAGCGTTGGATCAACTTTTCCCTGGAGTGTTGAAAAAGTTTTACTTAAGAAAAGTCCATTGTTTTACTCATGTAGATGTACAAAAGAATTATCACCAAAACCTGCTTCGGTATCAGATGTAGAAGTACGAACTGGGTTGTAGATGTATTGACATGTAATCAGCTCTTAATCTTTAAACACTTCTTCAGTGCATCTATAATGCTCAGAGGTCTAATCTGTAAAACACATTTTGCCTCCTGATCATACTTTTCGTAAATAAAATTCCAAACTTCAAAGTAAGTATATCGAATACACAAAGGAAGTAGTTTGAAGTGGTTTGAAATATAAATGCTCATGTGAAGTAGTCTGATTACCACACTGCCTCACAAAGTATATACAGTGTTGTACATACACCGATCAGGCTCTGAACCATTGGGCATGGACAAAAGGACCTCTCAGGGTGTCCTATGGGGTCTGGCACCAGGACGTTGGCAGTGGATCCTTTGGATACTCTGGCTTGTGCAGTGGGGCCTCTGTCAATCAAACTTGTTTCACTGCATCCTGTTGATGCTTGATCAGAATGGGGTCTAGGAAGTTTGGAGGTCAAATCAACATCTTGGGCCATTGTCATGGTCCTCAAGATGTTCCTGATTGTTTGATGTTTTTGCCATGTGGTGGGGTGCATTTTCCTGTGGGGGTAGGCCAGTGACATTTGG